>JANHFP010004003.1:653794-664003 GCA_032468135.1 Calamaria suluensis | reverse complement strand
AGTATCCACATCTTTTCTACATCGTGGTGACCAGAACTGAATGCAGTATTCCAAGTGTGGCCGTACCAAGGCATTATGAAGTGGTATTAACACTTCTCGTGATCTTGATTCTATCCCTCTGTTTATGCAGCCTAGGACTGTGTTGATTTTTTTGGCAGCTGCTGCACATTGCATGATTATGATCACATGAATATGAACACTACACAAGAATATATTGAAGAAATTCCTTTGGTTCTCCTTTTGATGGTGGAAAACAGAAATAGATTGAATGAAGAATTATTTAAGTATATGTTGCAGTAATTACTCTGATTCCTATTAAAATGCATCTGTAATTTAAATAATTATTATGACTTTCTAAATCAGAGGTGTCAAACTCGACTTCATTGAGGGCTGCATCAGGGTTGTGTTTGATCTGGGGGGGACAGGGTGGGTGTGGCCAGGGTGGGCGTGGCCAGTTCAACCTCATTCATATCAGGGGTGCCTGTGGTGGTCTGAGCACTCTGCCACAGGTTCCCAAGCTCCATTTTTGGCTGCAAAGGCTTCCTGCAAACCCTGCTAGTTAAATCAGAGCTCCATTTTTGCTGACTGAGGCACCATGGGCCAGTCCTTTGCTGTTGCCAGGGTGGCCTCCCAGGCGAGATCTAAGCACCCAGTGGGCTGGATCCAGCCTCCAGGCCTTGAGTTTGACACCCCTGTTCTAAATGAACAGTTTATACTTCAAACAACTAAAAAATAAGCATTTTTCTTTGAACATTTTATTAAAGTCTGGAGAAACAAAGGTGAGAAATAAAAATGTTCTAGTTTTCAAGTTGTTTTTTAATGATATTTGATTCATATTGGAGAGAAGGATTTGTAGCATGTGGTTATTTGCAGTTATTTAGGAATCTAGGGATTAAATAAATTATCTATGGCATCATATATCCAGAGGTTATTCATCAAGTATTCATGCTACATAAGCCAGATTTACAGAGCAATCCTATTGTTCATGCAGTCAGAGTGTTTTTGGCATTAACAGACGTCCTGCCAGCCCTGACAGAAAAGAGTAGAAAAAGAGAAACAGAAACATTTACAGTTAGAAAATCCCACCATCAAGAAAAACAGGGGAAAATAAGAAGAAACATTGGAATTCAACACTGGTTTTCTCTTGCCTGTTGGTTCCTTTTAATAATTTAAATTGGGAAGTAAATTGTAAGGTAAATCCTTACCCAAAGCCTGGAAGCTGTTAAGGTCTACACAAGCCAAACAAGTTACAGTTGAACCAAGAAAGAAAATTTGTTCATGTCAGCTCTCTGCTGGCTATAGGAAGTTTGGGGATCTTCCTGAACTCATAATTACATGGACAAGTGGAGCTCGTAGCCAGAGTCCCCTTTATCCCACTTTGGCCAATACATCTGTTGTAGATCTTCCTGGCACCAAAGAACCAGCATTTAATCACTCATATACTTACCAATAGTTGGTTGGTTTTCTTCAATGAGCTCTATCTACAGCTGCTTTCCAAGACTGCTTGGAACCAGTCATTGATTCAAAATGCAGCAGTCTACTTGCAGACTTGTTCTCATCACTATTATCATTAGGATTACAGGTATTATTCAAAATGCTTGCTTTATTTGACTTCTTTTGCAATATGCCTTGGCACCAAGGTACCTGCTTTACCATTCCTCTAACCTGAATTAACACATCCAGTGAGAACTTTTTGAGAGAAACTGCTATTAGTCTTTCAACTTTGTGAGATAGAAGAACTGAGGCCAGAAAATGCTGCTTTTCTATCATAGTTGCCAATTCTCTGGAATCACTTGGAAGCAAGATTGTCCCTCTTGATGACAGCCTTTCAAAAAAGAACATATTTGGAGAAACTTTCACTGATTTATTGTTCACCACTGGTATATTTTGGAAATTTATGTAATTTGAGATTGGGAGGTTGCTTTTATTTTTTTTTCCTGTCAACATTGCAAGTTCAGAAATTATTATTGTTATTGTTGTTGTTGTTGTTGTTGTCATAGTCATCATCATCTTCATCATCATCATCATCATCATCATCATCATCATCACAGAGTATATGTTTTTGCACTGTTACCATTGGGAGTACAAAGGATACAGCAATGACAAATGTAACAGTAATAGTGCATTTTTATTGCATAGGCCCACCATATTTGGACTGCAAGAAGCTAAACAGTCAATAGAGGCAATATTAGAGTTTTGCCTGTGTGTCCATCCATCCATCTATATCTATTATCTATCTATCCATCCAACATCCATATATCATCTATCATCATACTCATTGAACCCATCTTTCAATGGCCAGTCTTTGAATCCAGTTAGTTGTTAATTGGATTTTAGCAGCTTAAACATGTTAGGCTTAACATTGCAGGAAAAATATAATAGGATATAAGCATCCTTTTTATTCATTACTGTAGGAAGTGAACAACTGCCCTGGTTTTCTTAATTGTAAATTTCAAACCATACCATCATACAATTTTCATGGATTGCGCTTCAAGGATTAAAATGAAAGGGAAACAGAAAACAACAAGGAACCAAATGTATTGTGAAGGTATATTTCATGCATACGGAGAAAAGTTTATCCAGCCTGACCCTACTTCAGACTCTATTATCCCAGCATCCAGTACTGGTCAGGCTGTTCAGCCTAATACTGTTGCAGTTAAAATGTCATCACTGATCTTTTTTTTTAAGGTTTAAAAAGAATGCATTAATTTAAAAGTAGCATGAAAGTATATCCTAACGGATGGAGCCCTATGGCTCAAGCTAATACTGTTACAGTTAAAAATATGTTATCACTGGTCTTTTATTAAGGTTTAAAAACAAGATATTAATTTAAATGCAAAAAAATGATATGTATATTTTTTCTAAACAAGACCTTAAGGTTAACAAAAGTGCAAATTATAAACGTTACAGTATATGTTTGGAAGCTGCAATTTTCGCCCTGAAAAAAGTAGCAGAATCAAAAATATACATCATAGGGAGAGGAAAAATGTCCCTGAATCTATGTCTATGTTTGTGCCAAGGGCACAATGAGAGCATTTGTTTGGCCCATATTTCTTTCTGCCTTGCCAACTCATATTCTAGAACACAGGACTTCTCAAACTTGGCAATTTTAAGGCATGTGGACTTTAATTCTCAGAATTTCCCAGTCAGTATTTGTACAGGGAATGGGCCAATTCACCGCAGTCAATCAACCACGGTCAACTCGCCACTGGACAACTCACTGTGGGACAATTTAACAATTCTATTTAATTATTTAAAGTAAATAAAAATATTTTATTTTTTTGCCATTCACATTTCATTCTGTCCCTCCTTTGGCATCTTTTCCTTAATGATTCTATACCACCATTTATTTGATATTAGTGTAACTTTTCTCCCACAATGAGTTGTCCTGCATTGAGTTGGCCATGGCAGAGTTGGCCATGATGAGTTGCTCTTGGAGAGTTGGCCATGACAAGTTGGCAAGGGTGAATTGGTATAGACCCATCTGTATATGCTGGTTGGGGAGTTATGGGAATTGAAGTCCACAAGTCTTAAAATTTTCAAGGCTGAGAAATGCTGTTCTATAAGCATTAGAGAATGTGAATAGTTATGAAAACTGTTCTTTAAATGTAATTTATTCAGGATGAAGAAGGAGGGAAACGAATAATTGTCATCCTTTCAAGATAGTCCAGACCAGAAAACCAAAGATATAGGTACGGTACTTCTTATATTACCTGTATTGTAAGGTTACAACTTACAATAGCAGAATCTTGCAAATCTTAAAGTGCTCCCCCACTCCCAAATTGTAGAGAATTAGGGAGAATCAATTCTGAGACCTTTTCTTCAACTCTACTCTAGCTTTGGATTCAGATTTCTGCCATCAAACCATTGTCTGCTCTATAGCTCTTCTTCCTGACTCTCAAGGATATTATGACAGCCCATTACAACAATACATCAAAGTCTATAGACATCTTCACCATGCCTACCTTAAAGTACGTTTGTAGGGTGTAGACATCAAAGAAGTCAAGGCAGAGGTCATAACTGTGCAGTCAAATCCACAGTACTTTATGAGTGTGTCACTCATAAAAAGCATGGAACTTCAATCACAGATTTTGATGGCAGCAATGTAGACTTTTTAAAAATCTCTTTCTCCCCAAAAACACCTCCCTATCTTGACATTTTTTAATATCCTTCCCTCCCCAAGACTCTACCACCACTATATCATCATTGTTACCCTTCTTTTTTCTTAAACTGTATAAAGATTCACAACTATTAAAAGTCATCAAATCCAACTTGTCATTTGTATATAATTAGCTTAATGCAACCCACAGCTGCAATCTAACAGAGTTAGTTTTGTTATAACACCATCAGGACAAAATAATATACACACTAAAATTCCTATCTATTTAGACATAGATTTTAACCAACTAAATTTGTCAAGTATTTGCTTTATTTTTCTATTTGCATTAGAAGAGTAGGAGTTTATACACACACATATATATAGCCAGACTTGACAAAGTATTGCAGAAACATCACAGAGGGTGAGAAGGATAGGGTTTTTGGGTTTTTTCAGGGTAAAAAAAATCTAGGACTGCTGTGAATGCACAAGGCATTTTAAAGGTTAAAGAAAGTTTGAAAAGACCCCTGGGCTATGTTGTAGATTTTAAACAGTAAGCATAATCTCCCAGTGGATTGTTTTAAAACAGAAAGATGAATGCTATCTAAACTTTACTCCTGCTAGTATGTTCCTGCCACAATGCATTAGCAAGGGAGTGAAAGACCAACATTTGCTCCCAAAAGAGACAGAGAAAAAAGACTTTTTCCTCCCAGATTCAACTGTGGTAAATTGAGCTGGGTCATAGACCAATGTTTAATGATGCAAATAAAATCAGCACTATTCAGGTTTAAATTTACAAGGCATACCTGTAATGGAGATTCCGGCTGCTGTTTCACCTGTTCATAGAATAGGTTTAGATATAACTTATTCTCATGAGTTTTAAAACCCAGAACAAATGACTAGAAGAAAGCAGATTTTTACACCCTGAAACCTAATGACTTCACTGCTGCTAGTGAGAATGTACACATTTTGTAGATTAATATCTGCAGTGCAAAGCTTTGTTTTGTTTGTAAAGCAGAGTGCTTGAAACTGCTGTGTTTGATCTTGGGTGATTTGAATATACACTTAGTACAGAAGCACGGTTCCTGTTAAAATCACAAAATAGGTACCAATCAAAAAAGCATTTTAATTGAAGGACATACTTAGATGTTAGCAATGGGCGTTCCTGTGGATATAAGATGACAAGAAATGAAATGTAAAATGAGAGATGAAATGTCTTGTTTCCAGTTCATTCATCAAGAGATGTGAAACAAAGGTCCAGAACAGCAAAAGCACATTGGCCAGATGCCACTAGTGCTATTACTAAATGCAGGCCAGCTAATATGTGAGATCTGAACATGTAAATTATTCAAATATATCCCAATCCATATTCTCAAATGTAAAAAGGTATGAAACTTCACATGAAATACAAAAGGCCTTCTTGCATTCGAGAAAAGGCAATGGAAATTTACTTTACTTTCTGAATTAGATTGCAAAATACTGGAGAATTGTACATTGCATATGCTTTCATGTGGAAATTACAGAATAAACTCAGAAAAGGGGTGTTTTTTTTCCAAAAGAGAAGGAATGAATGTTCAGAGAGGGCTGAAGAAAGTAGGATTCTAACCACAGACTCCATAAGAGAATGCATCAATAGATGAATCATAACTCAGAACGTGGGTTGTTAAATAGTAGGGCATATGACTCTACTTTTGTGGTTTATGTGCTCTATGTCCTTATCCACATCTTACTTTCCTTTTTAAATTGTGACTTTAATTTGCCATGGGTAAGCAGTTTTTAAGGGTGGCCTATTATTTTGTCAATTAAATGAACATTTGTTTATGTAATTGAAGAAAATGGACTAAATGCAAGCAATTCAATCTTCCCCAACCAACTTACTTTTCTGATGGGTTAGGCAGAACCACTCAGCCATTTGCCTCAGTTTTTGCAACGAAATAATATGTTTTATCAACTAATATGTTCTAAAGAGCGAATTGAAGAAGCTGAACTTAAATAAAGCTTTCATTTAACAGAAGCATTATTAGAAATGCAACATGGATTTCTTAAGAAAAAAACCTTATCAGGTTAACACAAGGCCATTTTTAAAAACTGGGCTAGCCTAGCTAGGAAAGTGTGATTGATAAAAGCATATTAAACAAATAACTCCCTTAATGAATTTTTGGGGATCCTGTACACTTAATATATTTGTATTTCAATAAAGGCTTTGACAAGAGCCCTCATGATATTCTGATTAAGAAATGTGTCAGATATTTTATCTATTATGCTTAGTTACATCTGACCTGCAAACTATAGCCAGTGGTTCTTTACTAAACTGGATTATTGGCCATGTACTTTTCAACAGTAATGTTTTAGAAAAAGTGATAAAAGGAATGATCTTCAAATTTGCAGATGACTGGCCAGGATAATTAATGTTCTAGAAGACAGAATCAACATTCACAATGGACTAGATAGATTAGACTTTAAATAATAATGAAATTTAATAGAGATAAATGCAAAATTATTGAACTAGGAACAAAGAAACCAGATGCACAGTACTATATGGGATATAGAAAACCTAGTTTGGTGATGACAGCCAGTTTGGTATAGTGGTTAAGGCATCAGACTTGAAACTAGTGGACTGTGAGATCCAGATGTTCTTTAGGCACTAAACCAGCTTAGGGGTGGCATTCACTTACCTTTGCTACTGGTTCTCAAGTGAGGACCTTCTGTGCATGCGCAGAACATCAAAAATGGGATGTGATAACATCGAGGTTACTGGGTGGAGCTTCATGCTGATGCCGCTACCAGTTCACCGGAACTGAATAGAACCGGCTGAATACCACCACTGGTGATCTTGGACCAGTCACTTTTTCTCACTCCTAGGAAGGAGCCAAGGGTGAACCACTTCTGAAATGTTTCCAAGAAAATTGGAGGAAACTGCCTAACACTTGTCAAGAGTTAACAATAACTTGAAGACATTAAAAATGTTGCACTTATAACTCTAAGAGCAGCAAGTTGAAAGGAATGAAACACATCAAAGTCATCTTTTTATTCTGTACTTTTTTTCATCAAACATCCTAATCCAGGAAGGTTCTTTTTCTGAGATTTGCCTCTTAATTCAGTCCTCTCAGGAGGAAGATCCAAAAATTATTTTTGCTTAGTAGACTCAGACATTTGCCTTCTCTTCTATTTTACAGTCAATAAATAAACACAACTGTCTGTATCTCTCTCTCTCTCTCTGTATTTTCCAGATGGTAAGGGTCTTCCTTTGTTTACACATCTTCTACATATCATTCAATTGTGTTAGCTCTGAAAATGTTCTGTAATTAAGTAGCCATTTCCCACAAAATAATTGATTACTTTTCCTAGTGATGTAGAACCAAACTATGGGAGTCAGAAATATGTGGAAATCTGCATTCAACAGTTCTCTCAGATGTATCTAGCAAAGTTGGGTCTCATATTCTATTTTCCTCATTCACATGCTTGCCCATTCCAGAGAAATATGTTAATTTTCTCCCACTGTATTCTTTGGAAGAATTCTTCAGAAATCCAGGAAAATATTTTTAAACAGATACAATCTTGGGTCCCAGAAAAAGAAATTGGGAGAGTTAATTATTCCTGTTCAACAGCACCATTGAGTTGGCCACCAGTGACTAGTTACTTTCCTGGATTCTATTTTTAGTGCAAAGCACTTTTAAACTATTGTTTGATGATAAAAGGGAACACCGTATTCTAATCTTTGAGTGCTTGAAATGTGGCATTAATTCTCTTATGTTAATGATGTGAGAAGAGACATGCTTTCCCCAAAGGAGAGATCTGTGAACATTATTCAATTGTTGTTTTCCTAATTGAGTTGGAATCTCCAAATAGCATAAAGCAGGCAAGCGCACACTGTAGGCTGCATGACAATGTACAATAGATCCTTCCCACTGACCAGCTGCTGCCCCAGCAGCTGCTGTATTGAACCCTAGTAGTAGAAAACTAACAATAATGTTATTTACTCACATCTCCCTCAAGGCACTGTTCACTCGTAAACCATGACATGAGCAACCATGGCTGCGTTAGGATTGTTTTTTGATGCTCCATTTGCCATAGTTTCTAGTATCTGAAAGATATGCTTCCTGAAAGATACTATCTAGTGGGTACTTGCCAGATACTGCCTGAGTATTCTGACAATGCAGCTTACCTCATCCGAAAGCAGAGAAAACTAGCCAAACCTGTAGCCTTTAAGACTAGGAAACCAGGGTCAAGAATGCTAATACTACTTTTATTATAAGGCTACAGTAACAGAATCATGCAAGTCTGAATGCCCTTCCCTCCTCCCTCTCTTTATTTTGTGAGGACTAGAGGGGACCAGGGACATCATATTTGGGTACCCTCTGTGGTTTGGCTCATTCTTCATTAGGGATTTCCAAAAGGTACCCTCTCCTTTCTTTCTTTTTTCTTTTGAATTTTTAAACTTTATACTTATGATTTTCAGCCCCAGACCATTCCCCCCCTTTCTCCAGACATTTTCACTCTATTTACACAGTAAGTAACTTTAATGACATCAGCACCCTTTGTTGTCATATATCATATGACAAGGGGTGTCAAATGCATCTGGCCCTCAGGGTGCTTAGATCTGGCCTGAGCGTTGCCCTGAAAACAGCAAAAGACTGGGCCATGGTGCCTCTGCTAGAGAAAATGGAGCTTGCGAGGACAAGGCTCCATTTTTAGCCACAACAGACTTCTTCAACCCTCTGCCAGTGAAAACAGAGCTCAGGGAGGCTGGGTGCAGCCTCTCTGGACTCCTTTTTCACTGGCAGAGGGCTGCAGGAGGCTGTCACAGCCAAAACTGGAGCCTCAATAAGTGACATTGAGTTGGTCACACCCACCCTGGCCACACCCACCACCCTCCCCCAAGGTCAAATACAACCGTGATGCAGCCCTCAATGAAATCGAGTTTGAAACTCTTTTCATACAGAAATAATTCTTCAAAATTATATTTAATCCCCAAATGAGCATGCTGGCTCACAGAGTGCTGTGTCAGTGCCTTTTTCTTTTAATTGTGGTTTTTTTTCAGAAGTATTTTCAATTTGGTGTCCCTAAAATTTGGTGCCTACTAGTCCTTAAGCTAGAGCCAGTCGTTGAATTTGTCTGGGACACTTTCTCAGATTACAGTACATTTCTGCCCAGAGTCAGATTTCTTTTATTTGATCATTGTCTTGATTGTGGCTCTTCTTCCTGGTTCTCAAGTTTATTTCTACGGCCGACTACATCAGTTTATGAAGACTATGCCAAGAAGCCAACAATTGCCAAAAAGCATCATGTTAGAGGCATGACATGTGAATGTTATTGAAAAGACAGACATCATGGCACCACTAGAGACATCCTTTGCAGTGATGCGGAAGCCAATTTTTGTGGAAGGTTATTTCATCACTGTGCACTATAGCAAATTCCCCTGGGCAGTATTTCCTGTGAAAACATATTCTAAAGTCAGATGCTGAAACACATTTCATGTAACATGGAACTTGGCCTTTGGACTCTGCAAAATAATAAATGAGGAGGTATATGTTAGGAGAGAAGTAAATATTCCATCGAGTGACACAAATTCATTGACTGAGTTCTTGGAAAGTAAGTCAATACCTTGGAGAGGGAAGGAAAGAGATCCAAAGTGCCTCAGACTAAAAATAAAGTTTGAACTTTATAGGTTGCTGTGTAATAATTGATCTCTATATTTTTATGAGTATTTTACTGTAAAGCAGCACTGAAAAAAGACTTCAAGAAAAAATGTCTAATTGTAAATTATTGGTGGCTAGACAAAAGCCAAATCCAGTATGTAGCAATGCATGCAAATGACAAGCGATTACCATAGATGATTGTCTAAAAAAGTTGACATGTCTATTAACTGTATTGTGTAAAATATATTTTGATGGAAAATTACTATATTTGGAGGATTACCCTATATTCAGGGGTGAAATGCTCCCAGTTGAGACCAGTTTGGCCAAGCCGGTAGCGATAGCAGCGGGAGGTTCGGAGAACCGGTAGTAAAAATCCCTGGCTCCACCCCCTCTGCCTGTCTGAGGCTTTATTTTCTTTTTAAAAGCATGTGCTTCTATCTAAGTGTTTGTGCCTTTAAATTAATGTAGCGAGCC
>JANHFP010004003.1:625772-637316 GCA_032468135.1 Calamaria suluensis | reverse complement strand
ACCTTGGCCACTTTAAGCTTAGAAGACTTCAACTCCCAGAATTCCCCAGCGCTGGCTGGGGAATTCTGGGAGTTGAAGTCCTCCAGGCTTAAAAGTGGCCAAGGTTGGAGACCCCTGTCTTACACTACCCTACTTTGAATGGGCGGTTATCAAACAAAGACTGGAAACCAGCAGCGTAGAGTAGTAGTAGTAGTAGTAGTAGTAGTAGTAGTAGTAGTAGTAGTAGTAGTAGTAGTAGTAAGTAGTAGTAGTAGTAGTAGTACGGTACTGAGGATGAGAAAGGGAGAGAGGAAAGCATTGCGAGTGAGCGAAGGAGATCAATGAGGATTTTTTAAAAGGGAGTTGAAGTCTGCCTTAAAAAGGCAACAGACCTGAAAGTCCCATTTATAATTTGATTGGGGGGATTTGCGAGCCACTTTTATGGATGGCCAAGAGGCTCTCAGGGACACTGACTTGCCCTTGATGATATGTAAATCCCTTTTTTTTCCTTCTTCTTAGTTTTCTTGTCTCCTGATTCTTTCTGAAACAAGGTAGTGAACTGTGCAAACATTTCATTGTGGTGGTGGTCAAAATCCCCACGTTTTATCTATGCTATTAAAATGTTTTTTTTAAAAAAAGCAAAATTGGTGGGATGTTACTGCTCCCCTCCCCCCAAAAAAAGTTTCCACAGGAAATGCTTTCGTTCTTTGCTGAAGTCCGTTACAATGAAGAAATGGTCCTCAGAAATAATCATTGTTGACAATCCTGGATGTTACTTTGAGCAAAACTCTCAGATGTAATTGGTTTTTCCTGTTGCATGCTATGCTTGCATAGAATAAGGAGTGAGCAGGATGCCATTGCCCTGCTGTTAGCTTATGCTTCTTGATCTTGCTCCTACAGTGAACAAGGATCTAATCAAGTTGCAGTTGACAGGTATCCATCAAAGAATGCTCAGGCTTCTAAAGGATTTTTTAAAAAAAAACAACTAGTATGTTGTACTATATTTTTAATGAAATTTAATCTAGAAATCAGTGAATGTATTATTATTTTAACCCTATCCATATCAGATCTCTGAAAGGTCACCATTATCTTAATTTCAGTTTCTCTTCTAAATAAATTATGATGTCAGTGTAAATTGCTTACTTCTGAGCCAAGTATGTGTTGTGCTAAAAATATTTTAAATGACAGATATTCAAATTGCATATAACAAAATTTAAAATGAATTGGAGATAGATCAGATTCAGTCTTCTGTTTTTTTAAAAGATTTTGGAAGAAAACTCTGTTGTCCTATAAAGCTCTACAAACTCTTTGTATTTTGCATATCTGATGTAAGTTCTATCTGATGTAAGTGCTGTTTTTTTAGATTCCTGTCATATATATGATAAGGAATCTAAGGAGTAAGACTTAGATTACTATTGCTGTTTGCTCATACAATTATTCTAGTAAAAAAAATCTGAGATACTTTAAACATTCAGTTGCTGTTGGGTGATTCAAGAATCAGGATGATACCTTTATGCCATATTTCATGTAGAGGAGAAATTGGGTGTGAAAAGCACTTTACTTTGGAGATGGGCTCAAGGCCAATTACAGCAGATTAGTTGCCATTCAGTACATTTTTCATCATTATGTTCAACTTGGAACATAAGGCCAGTGGCCTGCAATTCAGCATTTAACTTCTATAGTTAGCAAGCAGAAGTCTGCAAACAGGTTATGAAGGCTGCAGTACCCTTCCAGTATTCAAGAACAAATGATGTTCAAAGGATACTATCTCTGATATTGAAAGTACTGTAAAGCATACTGTAATAAAGTTGAGCTGCTGCTTTTGCTCTGCTTTTATGAGAATATTATTTGCACACAGAAAAAAGACATCCACCTTTTCTTTTTATCTTGTACAAGCGTTACAAAATTGCAGGGACACTGATGGGTAAGACAAGGTGGTTTGTTTTTGAAGGCTAAAAGTAATCCACTGGGGGGGGGGAGAGTACATGGGCTCTCTGTCCTGTTGATGCTTCCTTTAAGACAGGGGCGTCAAACTCAATTTCATTGAGGACCGCATCAGGGTTGTGTTTGACCTTGGGGGGCTGGGGTAGGCATGGCCAGCTCGATGTCACTCATGTCGGGACACCAGTGGTAGCCCAAGCATTCTACCAGTGAAAATGGTCTGCCGAACTCCGTTTTTGGCTGTGATAACCTCCTGCAACCCTCTACCAGTGAAAACAGAGCTTGGGAGGGCTTCCCTCTGGAGCTCCTTTTTCATTGGCAGAGGCACCACAGGTTGGACCTTCAGTGTTTCCTGTTTCAGATCAAAGTGTCCTGTGGGCCAGATCCAGCCCTTGAAGTTTGACACCCCTGCTTTAAGAGGATAATCATCTCACTATGCAATGGCGTATGGTGGTCAAATGGCTTGCCTTCAGAAGCTGGGGGTGCTTGCCTTCATAACTGGAGGTTTTTAAGGAGAGATTGGAAAACCTTTGTATGAAATGGTATAGGACTGTGATGGTGAACCAATGAAATGTTTGTCAGAGGTGGCACGCAGAGCCCTCTTTGTGGCCACATGCACCATCGCCAGCTGTGAATTCAGGTTTCTGGTGCTTCAGTGCATGTGAAGACCAGCTGGATGGCACACATGAGAGTGCCAGACACCCAAAGACCAGCTGGCCAGTGTGCACATGCGCACCTGTCAGCTGGTCTTTGGGTTCCTGGTACTCTGGTGCATGAACATGCACACACACGCACATGATTTCCAATTTGGGCACTCGGTGCCTAAAAGTTTCACCATCACTGGTATAGGGTTTCGTACTTGAGCAGGGGGTTAGACTACAAAACCTGCAAGATCTGTTCCAACTGTGTTATTCTGTAAAGTCAAGAATACCTTCAAAAGAAATAAAGGAGGAGGAGCGCTCTCACAGGAATCTTTTGAAAGGGAAAGAAGAAAGAAAGTTTCAAACCCTTAAATTTTGAATGATTTTTTCATCCAAACAGACTCCAGAACATCCCTTTTATTCTCTTTTCTCCCAACCTTCAAGAATAGGGTTAATTAAAGGGATTGAACAATCAGAAAGTGTACTAAAGTATAGCCATCATAATTACTAACTGCTAGTAACTTTATAGGACCTAGATTACTTAGAGAAGTGTGTAAAGCACTGTGAAGCAGTATATAAGTACAATTGTTATTACTATATTTCATGAATTTGCCTATCCTCCTTTTAAAGTTTGCAAAGTGGCTACCATCACTGCATCTCTGGCATCATCCTGATTGGAGCTTCAGCTGATTGAAGTGCTATCTTTTTTCAAAGGAACAAATGAAAAACCCAACTATTCACTCATACACTAGTCCAAGACCTAACAGTGTTTGACTGATAAATAAAACTTTTTAAATTTAAGGATGACTGATTCGAAAATAAATTACAATTCTCATAATCTTGCAGTAGCAAATTTCAATTTACCTGAATGCTATGTGAGAAAGGATTTCCATTTGTTTATCTTGTATCTCTCATTATTCAGTATAATTGAATAACCTCTCATTCTAGTACCATATTATAAGGGGGAAATAATCCTATACTTATTTTTCTGTTCCATTCCTGCATTTTTCCATTTTTGTGCAGTGGTTATAATTGCACACAGCATTCCAAGTAAGATCACAGCATAGATTTTGTAAAAGCAGCTTTATTTATTTTTTTTGCCCCAATCAACCTCATTATAGTTCTTACCTTTTCATTGTATCTTCACAAGTATAGTTCAACAAAGGAATGTGTAAACTTATTTATATAGGAGGAAAAAAAGGCAATAGCAATAGACTTATAAATCGCTTCACAGTGATTTAAGAAGCTTACAAAGTCAGCTTTTTGCCCCGACAAACTATGTTCTCATTTTACCGACCTCAGAAGGATGGAAAGATGGAAGGTTGAGTCAACCTCGAGCCAGTGAGACTCGAACAGTCCAATTGCTGGCAGCCAGCAGTCAGCAGAAGTAGCCTGCAGTACTGTGTCTAACCACAGTGCCGCCATGGCTCGTCCTAACATCACAGACATAGGCTGTGATGGTTAGATTTTTTTAAAACCTTGACTATTGCTCCTATATAAATAATTTCACACATTCATTTGTTGAACTATACTTGCCATTTTTATTTCAGTCCCGCTGTTTTGACAGATCCTCTTAGAACTCTTTGCTGTTCTATTTTGTGTTAGGCTTTCTAAATAATTAAGTGTCATCAGTAAGCATGACCTCTTGATTCCAAATAATTTATAAACAAGTTTAAAGCACTGGTACCAATTTAGGATGAGCAGATAGTATTTGTTTTGACAGATTTCCAGTCTAATGGGAAAATGTTGTCAGGTTGATTAGAGGGTAGAGGATGTTCTTTGCAAAGAAACTTATCCTGCAGTATTTGGGGGGATAACCACTGATGTCACTGTGTAATCCAGGAATCATTAGGGGAGAAGCAGACTTTCTGCAAAGAGCCTTGTACTGCAGGGAGAGAAAAAGAAAAATCTTCTGGACCTTAGTTGGAGGAGGAGTGTAATTTTTATCCTGATTCTCCCTCATGCATTTTTATATGTGAAATAAAATGACAGCCAAAATTTGCTTGTAGCTAATATTTGTGCTGTGTTGTTCTACCTACCTACCTATCTAATTTCTAGGCCATCCAATTCCAAAATGCCTGTGAGTGTCTTGGTGGGATTTATTAGATCCCTTGGCCTGTTGATATGCAATTGACTCTGCAAAATTAGAAACCATTCTGATTTTGCAGCAAGAATTTTCATTCTACAGTGTTAGTTTTATCTTCAATGTTTTGTCCTGGCAAGGATATGAATGACTAGTAACCTGGTCTGAGTTACCATAGTCAGCAAGAAAGTTGGCATCCAGTCCAAGGTTCAAGCAAGAAGTAAACAGCAAGCAGTTCCAAAAACAAAATCCAATGTCAATCTGAGAGTTAAGTGACAATAAATCAACATCAAGGATAAATGTAGGGATATTATCAGAACCTAATAGGACATTGTTTCCATCATAATGGAAACAATGAGGCTTAGATTCAAGGTCTTATCAAACTAGACACACTTAGTATATCCAGTACCCAATTTTGATATAGTATCCTTCTGAAAAAACTCTCTCTTATGAGTTAAAGCTCTATTCCCATGTAAGACCTTTCAAAGAGGACATTGGAAACATGCTTTATCTTTGGCTCTGAACCAACAAACTAAGCTTTCTATGCTTCGTGGGTTTTATCCTATCCAACTTTGAATTCTCAATATGAAGCTGAACCAGTTGTGACCTTGACGTTCTTTCCTGCCTCCGGATTTAAAGAAAGCAAAAAATGAAATTGTTCAATGATTCCTGTGTGCTATTTTACATATAACACATGAATACTTCCCACAAATCTGTCCAGAACTGATGTTGACATAATCAAGAATAATATCTGCTAATCTTCTGAATCTTTCTTGATGTTGGTAATGTAAAAGGATAAAAAGGGTGGGGAACTTAGAAAATGTTGCATATTTCTGAGTATTTTCACAGTTGAGTTCCTTAAGAACTTTGAATGATTTCCATTTGATCTCATTAATTTGTTACATAATATAGCAAAAAAGGGGAGTACTCTAAGATGTTTAAGATAATCAATTTGAGCCAGAGGAATATAATTATTCTCAAGTAATCAAGATGATATATTCATCCAGATAATTATTTTGAATTATAACTCAAAAGTATGCAATCCTAACCCATATAACTTCTTTTGTAATGTTCCCCTGATTTAGTTTGTAGTATAATAGTTTGGCTTAAATAATAGAGTTCATGATACAAAGGCCTGCTCAGTTTGGACAGTAATTTGCATCTGTCCAGGATGCAAAAATCCAGATGTTAGGAAAGTAACTGAGAAAGCTCCCTTTGCAGCTATCTGTTAGCTGTGGTATTTTGTAGCCCTACTTAACTGACATGATTACAGTGGATATCTGCATACATCAGTTAAAATGCCAGGTTTTTTCAGATGTAAAAAAATCCAACCAAGATAAACCACTTTAGAACTTCACCTAGATATTGCCAAAATTGTGGATAGACCAGGGTTGGGGCAAATACAGTCATTCAGTGTGCCTTATCATCCAGCGAGGCTTCAATTTGATGAATATGAGCATTAGGTTTATATCTTAATTTTATCCCTTACAGATGGCTATAAAGGTAACACTGGATTTTTGGAAGAGAGATGAAAACCAAAATAAGTAATTGTACGGTAAATATTTAACAAAATTTCCTTACACATTTCTTCTGTTTTCCACCAGCCAAATGGTGAAGGGGAAAACAGTCATAGGGCAACTTTTACAGACCATATGTTTGCAACCAAGGGCTACAGGTCTGCTATTCTTGCCTAACAGCTCTTCTACATGATTACATATAACTTTCATAAGACATTTTTGTCCATCACACCAATTGCATAAACCATTGCTTACCAACTGTAGCGGCTGGTTTCACGTAGTGTGCAAGACACAACTAAACTAATACTATTCACAATCTCAGTCTCTCACAGTTGTAACAAAAGGTCATATTGTACAGGCCAATTTTTCTTTTGTCCCATTATTTAGGTAGCAGTATCTTTAGGGATGCCATAATGCACGTGGAGCCCTCTTGGTGGGTATGCAAGCCATTACCCAGCTCAGCTCTACCACACATGCATGCGTGCTACCTGTTGGCCAACTGATTTTTGTGTCTGCTGGGCATGCACAGAGCACATGTGGGAGATGCGCATGCATGTGTGTGTGGGGGGGTCACACACATGTATGGGGGTGGCTCACATGCTCTTGCATGGGGGAAGTGTGGGGGATACATTTTGGTCCCAGGGGGCTGCAAGGAGACCTACTAGACCCGAAAAGGAGCATGGGAAAGCAGTGCACCCCCCCAGCCCATTTTGGGTCCTAAGAGGCTGTAAAGAGAACTACTAGGACCAAAACAGAGCAGGGGAGTCACATGCACATGTGCACAGGATGGGGGGAGCATGGGGGTTGTGTGTGCATGCAGAGGAATGTGGGGTGTTGCGTGTGCATTTCATTATGGGTACCAACAGACATACACGCTATTGCTCATGCGCACATGTGCTTTTGGCACGTGATGTCAAAAAGGTTAGCCATCACTGCCATAATGCATCTCTATGGCTGCCATAATGCATTACATCTCTGGAAATATCAAAGAAGCCAATCAATGCTTCTCTATAGTATTTTATATTCTTCACATCTAATGCTGTGAGCCTCCCTAACCCTGCTTGTTTTGATGAGACTGTGATTCTTTTGCATCGTTAGGCTTTTGCTGGATCCATCATTACACAAAATTTTTTTACAAACTTCCACAGGTTTAAAATCGGAATGGCAAAAATTCTGGATCATTAAATTGCCAACAGGAGACAGGGAGATTCTGTCAGTTGCATATGCTTTGCAAAAAAAAAAAATCAGTAGGTAGCTCTTGATTCTTTTATATCCGTATTTTTATTGCTTCCTTGTTTAATGAAGTATATTTCTTCACATACACATATGGTGTATTCAGAATATACAATAATACATAGCAAGATCAACCAAAACATTATCACAACTGTTTGCCAGTTCACGTGTGATCAGTATGTCTTTTATTTACTCAAATATCCCTATTTTTCTTACACGCTTGTAGTAATATTTAAGTTGCATTGTTAATTTTTAAAGCTTGTTTTTCAGCACAGTGGAAGCAGCTTACATACAAGAGTATGATTTACAGTTGTTCTGCCTTGAGATACTTTTCCCCAAGTGAATATGGGTGCCCAAGTCAAGATTCCACCTTTTTCTTTTTCATGAGGAGAAAAATTGGCAGGAACTTTTATATAGCTACAAGGACCCACTGACATCATTGTGCATTTTAGTAGCATGTAAAATATGTGCCGATTTTGTACAATAAATTATTTTAAGTTTTGATATCATCCAACATTGGAAAATTCCTTGAAATCATGCTAGGGTTAATTTTCACTGGAGAAATACTGAGGTTTGCTATCTGTTATAGAGTCACTACCTGTTGATTAGTTAGCTAAGCACTCACATTTAGCTGAAATCAGATTTACCCTTTTATATTCTTACTGAAGCTGGGTGATGTAGCCAGATGTCCATTAATTTGAATTCAGTTGTTAATGACTGAGCCTTGTCAAAGCTTTGGGAAGACTGAATAATAAACAGTTTACCTCTTAGAGATGTGCTTTTATGCTTATTATTAAGCAATGGCATCATATTTCTTATACCTCTCATGTCACATAACTTGCGCATATATTGTAACATTTGATATGAAAATGCAAAACTCAGAAACAGTCATTTGAGGATAGAAAGGCGTACTAGCGTATTTCTCATGAAAAAAAGGGCTGAAGATAAATTCTTAACAATCCTGACCTTAAATATTGACTTGATAGGATCAGAAAAAATGTTTGACAAAGAAGAGAAAAAGAGATGTAGACGACTGTAATAGATGATTCCATCCATAATTGCAAACAAACAATAACTGAAGTATGAGTTGTGGGTTTGGAATATACACCTAAGAAATATTTGAATTTCCTTGTGCTGGCTTATTTCACTCAGTATAATCATATTTAATTTAAATTCATTGTTGACCTTCATTTTTTTTATATATATATTTCCCTCCAGCTTTGGCCATCTTCCAGAAAATCCTATTATTGTACATACACAGCCTTCATATGCAAAAAAAAAAATTGTTCCATTTTGTTAAAAAGAAAGGCAAAAAGGAGGGTGGGAAGACCTTGAGAATCCAAGTAGTTAACCATTGGTATAATATAATAATTTTATGAGACATGTCTGCGTGTATAAATGAAGAACAGCCAGAAGGGGGGAAAAAGTGTTAATGCTTTGAAAACTGCTTTGTTTAATGACATACAGATTTTTTTTACATTAAAAAACATCAGGAAATGGATTCAAAGAGCTGCATATATTATTTGTACAACTTCTTTACAAATACTTGTAGCAGGTTTCATGAAAGGTTTACGTCTAGATATACCCTAAGCTTGAATAAATTTATATCATTTTATAAGCTGTGGCATTTGTTCTCTCTTCTTGAACAGAACTCTTCTTCTGTTTCATTAAGAAGGATAGTTATCCAGTCATCCATGACTGTGCTTGCAGTTTATCTTCCATGACCAATTGTTCCCAGAAGGAAATTAATGCCCACCCAATAACAGACATGAAGACAAAAAAAAAATACTCCAAAAAGCACAACTGCTTGGGAAGTTATTGGGGATATTATTTTCTAGGGGATATATATGTTTTGGTAGGGTTTTTTTTATTTGTCTTGTTTTAATTATAGTTGGTTAGTTTTTTGAAGTCATATTAGTTTAAAAATTTATTAGTCATTTTAATAATGTTTGAAAAGAATTACTACTTCAACTTTTGTAGTTATATTTTATATGAAATAATAAGATGACATATGTGTTTCAATTATTTTTTCTTAAAAATGCAAGGCAATAGTATTGTTAAGCTTATTTCAGCCCCATTGACCCTAGTAAGAAAAAGGTAAGTGTTTTATAGTAATTTTGCTATAGAAATTACTGTTCAGTTTAATTCAAATTCAATGTAAATCGCTCTAATCTAGACTGTAGGAAGTATGACTTTTGTAATAGAGTTACCCAATCAATGTCTGGAACACCCTACCTGATCCTATTGTTAGTCTCGCTAATCCATGTGCTTTTTCCCTTAAACTGTCTATCGTGGACCTTCTGTGCTTTTTAAGAGGACCTTAAGGTGGTGTGCATAAGTACCTGCATGCCTACTGTCCCTGTCCTACTGTTCCCATCTATTTGTAATATGTTTAATTGTGCCAATTTTGTGCCAATGTCTATGTTTTATTGTTACTTTTTCCCTTGTACGTGTTGACAAAATTAATAAATAAAATCAATTCAGATGTTTTAAGTTCTTCCACATGAAATAGCCTGTGGAAGGATATGTACAATTAATGATGCACACTTATAATAACTGGCATTGTTTATTGTTATAAAATATTTTGCTTTACTGGCACAAATAATAAATTGAAGGGATGTCAATGTTACAAACTGAAAATAGCAAAATCTTTAAAGGTCTCTATTTCCTCCAAACATGATATTTTTGTTCTTTGGAAATCAATTTGTAATTTTTGTAATTTGTAATTTTGTGAGATGAGTTGGGCTGAGAGAGAGTGACTGGCCCAATATTACCCAGTTGGTTTTCATGGTCAAGGAAGGACTAGAATTTATGGTCTCCTACTTTCTATCTGGCAACTTAACCACTAGATCAAACTGGCTTTATACATGAACAATATGAACTATTATTAAATGACATCACAGAATCTCTGCCCTAGTAACACATATTGCTGCATTCTTTGATTAGTAGAAAATATTGCCTTTTCTAAACAAGGACCTTAAGCCATTGCTATGGTTTTCTCAGAAATTCTACTCTTTTGATCCACATTTATAATATCCCAGAAATCTCAATTTTAAAAATGTTATTGAGCTTTTGATAGAAATAGGTGATTATTTAGGTAATGATTCAATCAGACAAGGAAGCAACAGAGTTACCTTTGAGGTGGTCAAAGCACATGATGCTTATTGATCTGTTGCAGCATGTTTTAACTGAAGATGCTGCCACTGTTGTGAATTGGGAAGGCCGAATTCCATTTGAAATTGGGAAAACTCCTTGAAATAGTCATTACATAGTAGCTGGATTAAAGTGATAACCTCAGCTTCTGCTCAAGCTTTTCAATGAAATGATTTACCGTCAATTTTCAATTTAATTTTTTTTCCCCAAAGGTTGGATGTTCATGAATATTATTATCAAAATTCCATTTATGTCCCATTATGGTCCAAAGATTTCTCACTACTTAAACTCCTGGAAATAAAGTACATTTCTGTTATATGTTATCCCATGCCAAGATCACAAAGGAAATAGATAATAACTTTCCAAGGTCAATATTTTTATATTTTTATTCCACTAACAGGTAGCTAGTAAAATATTAGTCCAACAATATCTTTGTAGACAATGACCACCTTCCTCAAAAGAATCTTGGTCCATTTCCACAAATAAATGGAGAATGGACAGCCTTGCTGGAAAGGTTCCTGTTAAAGGAAGTGGACTAACAGCCTCAGAAGAGATAAGTCTGTCATGTTAGGAAGGCCATTGACATTGGAAAAGGGACAGACAGAAAGTCCTTCCCAGCCAAAACAAAGGGCTACTTGGTAAGTCACGTGGTTTGTTTGGCACTTGTCATACTTCCCAGAACCAATTAAAGATGAGTACTTGTGATAACACTCTACTACAAGAACTACAGTAAATCATACTGAGCATCGATGGAATAAATATTTCTGCAATGAGATCCAGTGGATCTCTCTTTTTACTACACTTGATTTTATCAAAGAGTGATAAGTGGATCATTTTTGGCACAAATCTGATTATTTCATAATGTTGATCCAGGGTCATTTTGAGAAAATAAAACAGCTTTGGACAAGATTACAAGATGCGAAGTCGCTGGGTGAGGTCATCCGAGGGTTTGGTGTACAGTGTCATCTCTATGCAGATGACACTCAATTGTACATCT
>JANHFP010004003.1:615307-625672 GCA_032468135.1 Calamaria suluensis | reverse complement strand
AATAAATAAATAAATAAATAAATAAATAAATAAATAAATAAATAAATAAATAAATAAATAAATAAATAAATTCAAATGTGTCCCTATCAAAAATAAGTCAGGCAACAACAAAGCCAGCAATAGAATTTTTCCATTGATTTATTATGTGAGCATCACACTTACCTAACGGAAGAAGTCTTGAAGGGTACAAGATAGGAGAATATTTCCAGATCATTCTTATCATGCTTATTTTCTCATTCAAATAGGAAAGAGTTGTGTTTCTAAATTACTAACACTTCTGAATACACTTAAATACAAACTGTTCTACTAATTTCTGATCTTTAAAAAGTCTTATTTGACAGAGATTACAAATAGTAAAACATGTGCTAGTAAATCACTCATCTCAGCTACAGTATTATGATTTGATTTGCATACAGTGTCACATTTCTGAAAACACATGGCTAAAATTGCTAAAAGTGAATCAATTTGCACTTAGATATCTTGGATTTACTTCAGATATTCTTGTGGTCCATAGAAATACAGTTTTGGTGGTAATATTAGCACATTGTTTGGAATATTCTTTTGTGTGTAGTGGGAAGTCTACGATGACAATTTTTATATTGCTCTTGACAGTTTTTAATTTCAAACAATGAAAATAACAATTGTAAGCTTACTAATTGTATCCTCTATTACATCCATCCAAGTGTGGTATTTCCGATTGCATTCAGAGCTGCTGGAATGTGTTAAACAATACGGACTATACTATTTTATAAATGAAACATGAATGAATTAGTTGGGCATTTAAATGCCAATAAACACATTTTTATACTGTTTCAAATAATTCAAATAATAAAAATATTAAAGATTTTTGAGGTCTATTGTAATAATATATTTGTATTGTTGCTATCTGGGAATCATGTATCACTTTTGACCACTGGTGAAATCCAATTTTTTTTACTAACGGTTCTGTGGGCATGGCTTTGTGGGTGTGGTTTGATGGGCATGGCAGGGGAAGGATACTGCAAAATATCCATTACCACTCCACTATGGGACCAGCCAGGGGTGGTATTTCCCAGTTCTCCTAACTATTAAAAAGTTTCTATTACTGGTTCTCCAGGATCTGTCAGAACCTGCTGGATTTCACCGCTATGATTTTGACATAGGAATGAAATCTGACTTTTGGGGCGATGCCTATTTCAGCTACTGACTGATGTTGTTGTTCTCCTTGAGAAGAAGCTGAAATCTCCCTTTTGAAATCTGAAATATGAGAATAAAATAGGATTTGGAAACTTTAGGACCAAACAGTCATTACCAAATGCTATTAAACTCAATTCTGCTCTTCATTCAGAATGATGCAAGTTTTGCATATGGGATAAATTGTTAAAATATTTGTTATCCTGCATATTTTTCCCTTAATATATTATTTCCCCATTGTGTAGGCACCACTGCATCTTTTCTCACAACAGTTCTGTGAGGTAGGTTGGACTGAGAGATAATAATTAGGCCAGTCACCAAGTAAGCTTATATTTCTGAAAATGAATCTGCACATGGGTCCCAGTCCAAAATATTAAATGCTATACCAGCCTGGGTCAATGTCCAGCAATCTAATTCAGTGGTAAATTGATGGCTTTTTGATTAAGTTGTTTTGTAGTTAATATTTCTTTGTAAATATTATTTCAGCTGTATGCCATGGAAACAGCTTTCACACTTAATGGTATGAAATTCATTCAAGGTTTCATTCAGAAAGATACTTAATAGTATTTTTCTCCTGTAGCATGTATTAAATGAAAACTGTTTGGAAGAACCCATTCAGAGTGTGTAAGTAGATAACATCTGTACTGATTATGAAAGGAGATAGTACCCTTTGAGGGGGGGGGCTTCCACATAAATTTGAAAATTGATAATGCTGCTTTAAGTAGTTGAATTTTACAGAGCACTTTTTTCAAATCATTTTCCAAATGTCCCTAATTATGTAACCCCTCCCAATACCAGGTTGAGATACTGTGAATATTCCAAAATGATACCAGAAAGGTTTTTTTTAGTCTCCCCTGTCTGTCATCGCATACTTATACTTGATTCTGCAACATTGTGTTATTTTGCAGAACAGTATATGATTTGATGTTGGCAGGGTTTTTTGGACAATGCAGCCCAGAACTAATTTACTTAATTGTTTTTATTCCTGGTTTTAAAGCTATGCTGGTAGAAAAATAATGGAATTGGCATGAATGTCATATTGTATCCAAAAATGGTGTTATATTCTTCATTATCTGAGGGATTCAGTTGTTCCTGAATATGTTCTTTTTGTTCCTACAGAATGTTCTATGTATTATATAGATTTTATTCTCCCATTTTCAGAAAATATGTGAACGGGTAGTAATTATCCAATTGCAAATAGGGTTTGTATGTTGAACATCCCACTACATTTTGGCTTCTAGCTGCTATGTGATACTAAGAACACTTGGATAATCTTTCCCAGAAAAAAGGATAGGCAGAATATGATTCTAATCTTTCTGATTGTTCATATAATTTTGATAAAATTAATCATGATATCATCCTGTCATTTGAACTGCATATTGCTCAATTACTTTGATAATTTAAATGTTAATGGGTAGAATAGTCCACTCCATGGAGTGAATTTATTCTTGTTGTCAGAGTGAAGATGAGAGGAAGGATTTGTTGTGCTAATACCCTACTTTTCATATGGATCTAAAGATGAAGGTAAAGGTTTCCCTCACACATATGTGCTAGTCATTTCTGACTCTAGGGGGCGTTGCTCATCTCCATTTCAAAGCCGAAGAGCCGGCGCTGTCCGAAGATATCTCCATGGTCATGTGGCCAGCATGACTGAATTCCAGAGGTGCACAGAATGCTGTTACCTTCCCACCAAAGGTGGTCCCTATTTTTTCTACTTACATTTTTATGTGCTTTCAAAACTGCTAGGTTGGCAGAAGCTGGGACAAGTAATGGGAGCTCACCTCATTACACAGCACTAGGGATTTGAACCGCTGAACTGCCAACCTTCCTATCGACAAGCTCAGCTGCCTTACCCGCTGAGCCACCATGTCCCATATGGATCTAGTTGACCATTATTAGGAAGAAATGCTAGGATTGGTAGGTCTTTGGTCTCAGCCAGCAGATCTCTATATACAATACTGGTACTTCTCTATATGATGAAAGAGGAGAGGAGGGGAGTTGGAGAGAGGAATCTTAAGTATTATAATCATTTACAAGTATTAAACAAATGGAAAATATAGGATTAGGAGATGGCTGTTGTGTTTTTTCTACTGATCAAGAAAAAGCACACTGAACTCATCACTTATGCTCTTTGCTTTATTGAAACTGCCATAAAAACTAACTCCAGTGAATCTGAAAGAATTACGATATATACCAGCAGTCTATGGTAACAAGTAACTGCATAAAGTCACTGGCATGTTTAAGCAGCCAATTAAGCCAATACACTACAATGATAAACAATATGTGACTTGCAGATCATGCTATCTATCTTATATTAAACTTATTTGATAGAATCTTACCAATTTAAAAATAAGAAAGGAGGATGATCTTCAGATTCTGGAGTTACATGTTCCATTCCATTTTCTTTCTCCCGAACTGCCTCTGATTCTGGAAAACTAGCACAATAGTCTTATCCACATTGGTGCCTTGTCTAAGAATGTAATTGCCCAATAATCTTTGTGTCTGGAATATGGCTAATCTCCATAGAGGTACTCATAAGATTTTTTCCCCCTTACCTTTAGGAAGTCTTGGGAGGCTTTTATGGGGACAACAAAGATGCTAGGAACTGCTTTGCACAGTGCCCAGTTCCTTCTGATGTTCTCAAAAAAGTATAATGAAGGCACATTTGAGGCAGTCTGCATACCACAAGGCACATCTAATCCCCAACCTGATTGTAGAAGGCAGAGTGGGGGAAATTACATTCTTATCTCAAAGCTATAGTGGATAATTTGAAGCTGTATACTAGTAAAGTGGACAGTTAGCTTTCAATATGATTGTTGTCAGTGACTTGGCAGTTGCCTTTGGTATTGTATGGCAGGCATGTGCTTTTCCCCTCTCGGTTGTGTTATTTAGAAATTCTTTGTTGAAAACAGCATGAAAATTAGCATGCTTTTATCACTGCAGGCTTTTCATTCTTTTTTAGTGTTCCGCTCCAGAGAAATAGCTTTAGATTACATATTTTATTGACAGTTTTTAAAAAGGCATCTCAGTCCAATATTCATATCCTTTTTTATTTGCAAGATATATTTTTTCCCTGGATATTCAAGAAACCTTCTTGAGAATGTAAAAACCTCTGCCTTGTCTGTGGCTAGTCTTTTTTATTGCTATGCTGGCTGATTTCAGACTAACATTCCCCACTAGAGAGAACATGATTGCACAATATTCCAACCTAGACTCTAAGATATACACAGAAGAGTATGATTTAGATTTAGAGGATTTTTTTTAACTAGTGTAATTTTTATTCAGAAAAAAATGTGATATTTCCACAAATAAATTTTGAATAGAGTTCAAGATAGAAATGTGAAAATAGACAATATTTACTCAGTAACTGTTCCACATGCTATAGCTGATGGGTTATTGTTTCTTAAAGGCAGCAAATAAAATGGTGTGTGTGTGTAGAGAGAGGGAGAGGGGAGAGAGAGAATGCACTTGTACAACAATATCCAATAAGGAATACAAGTTATATACATCAACAATTCTGATAATACTCTTTGTGCATCATGGCATTTGTTCCAGAAGCATTTTGTGTTGTGCATTTAATTTTTGATTTTTTTCTATTTTGTGTATTTATTTTTACAAGCTACTTTTGGCCTCAAGAGGAGGCACAATCAATTTCTTGCTTATACAAGATGTAATGATAGATTCAGGACATCTATAGTAATTTGTAGCAACAATGACATCAGGAACTCTTTAAAGAAATAAAAATCTGGAAAATGGTAGCTTGCTCTATTACAAGATGGTGTAACAGAATGTAGGAAGTAACAAATTAGCTAAGAACAAAAGGAGTTAAACAGGTGTTATCTCCCAATGAAATTATCTTTTTTAGCTTTCAGCAATATTCAAGATTTGATTTCTGTTGTTAGTCTGTTATGTCAACACTCTGGAATTATTAACCCCAAATGAATTGGTTACATAGTTTTCCTATGCTTTGAGTTTCCGCTTTGAAATAACAGCATTAATATGTTTTTGGTTCAGAGTTGGGTCTAAATTTTTACTAAAGATAATTGAATGATATAAGTACTTGTGTATGAGTGATACTATCTTCACTATATTGGATATTTCTTCACCATAAAATGGTTTGGCATTATTTAAAACAAATGAATATGTATAATTGAAGCATTAGTGTATGTGTGTATAGGAGTATAGGAGCGGGATATGCCATGTTTTCCCGAAAATAAGACATGTCCTGAAAATAAGTCCAAGGCTTATTTTTGGGGTGGGCATAAAGGTAAGGGCAGCTGAACCCCTTAATTGTGACCCATCGGTCAGCTGAGCTGATCGCAAGCTGCCTTGCCCACCTCCCAACCATCCATCCCCCTAACCCACCTTGCCTGCCACCCCCAAATTGTACCCCACCGTGAGACACACATCTTACTGGAGACTGGCAGCTCCGTCATGTCTCTCGGCCGGTCTCTGCAGGGAAACACTTTTCATGAGAAAGGAAAACTTCTTGCAAGTTCGAGAAATTGTTAATTGCTTGCACTCGCAAGAAGTTTTCCTTTCCTGTGCAAAATGTTTCCCTGCACAGACTGGCCGAGGGGCACAATGGAGCTGCCAGTCTCTGGTAAAACGTGTGTCCCACAACACACACACCCGCCCCACCCCACCTGCTACCCTAAAATTGTGCCCCAGAGTGAGGGTCAGGAGGACAGCACGGGAAGCTGCCTGTAGCTTCTTCCCCACCCCCATCTGCCAGAAATGAGTCTTTGTGAGAGTCGTTGTGCCACCGCCGCCTCATAGAGCAGGACTCTGCAAAGCTTGTGCCATTGCACACACTGAATGGCAGCACTGTCATGAGGTTTGACATACCGGCACAGCCACGAAGCAGCAGGATGCCAGCTCTGCCACTATGATGAAGCTTGGGGTGGTGCTGCAGTTCATGTGTGCACAAACCTAGGCAAGACAGCCAGCCAGCACGAAGAACAGAGTGGGGAGGTGACAGCAGTGACGGGACCTCCACTCCCATGCTTGCCACCTCCTGCACAGTGAAAATAATAAGACCCCCCCCCCTAATAATAAAGCCAAGCCATTATTTGGGAGGGGTGTGTCAAAGGAAAATAAGACCCTGTCTTATTTTCAGGGAAACACGGTAGATAAAATATCATGTGATCATTCTGAAGCCTATCGTTTGTTGTTTAATATGTTTTTATTTTGATATTTTTTACTTCAGCATCTATAATACCCTCCTTCCACTTGCTATTTTTCAACTCACCAGATTTGCAAAATTTTTCAGACCATCACATGAAAAATTTGTAAAGAAGAACAGCTGGTAAAATCTGAAAAGTTTATTGCTTGCACGCATAGACATCACATCATTGGATTGTGGCCATATCATATATATATATACTGTAATGATCAGACTGTTAAGTCTCACTCTGGGTTTCTTTTTAACACTTAGATTTTTTTTCTTCCAAGGCAACAATTACAAGTACAGTGGAAAATGATGTGCAGCCAGCCAAAAATATACATTCATAATGTATATTCTTTTTCACATGTGCAACATTAATTTTCTTTCAGTGTTACTTTTAGACTTCAACTTACTCTTTTTTTTTTACAAATTCTTTTATGCCATTGTCTATATGGAAAATGAATTAACTAGAGGTTTTGTAAGACATTAGAAAATTAATTTATGTGGCAAGATCTATTTCTTTTCTTGAGTTTGCCCTTGTCTACCTATGCCGCAAGAACTAGACAGTAATTTAGTAACTCTGACACACATACCTGATATATCTCTTTAGGGCCCTGCTTGTAAATTTCCTGTATTGACTAGCAGATTAGTTGGGAATGTGAGAGGAAGAAAGGAGTGATCCAGCTAGTCTTATCCAGCCAATCCTGAAACTATATTCAATTGTCATGTTACATATTTCTTAAAGTTCTTGTTTGCGGTGTTATGGAAACAGATTTATTTTTTCTTGTGAGTAGTGTAGTAATAGCAATACCACGTTTCTCCAAAAAGAAGGGTGGGTCATATTTTCTTTTGCCCCCCCCCCAAAAAAAATGACTAGGCCTTCTTTTTGGAGGCTTCTAATTATTGACTCACGTCATGGCGGTGGCACCGACAGCCCTGCCCAGCAGGAGCCCACTGCTGGCCCACTTCTTCTGCGGCATCTTGCCACCACTCTCACGCATTGCCCTGGCCTCCATTTAGTGTTTAGATGCCTGCCGGAAGGCATCTGCAGCCAATAGTAGAGCTCCAAACCGATCCAGAGCTGTTATCAGCTGCAGATAACCACTGCCAGCAGGCATCTGAACACAAAATGGAGGCCAGGGCAATGTGTACAAGTGGCAGCAAATGGCCACAGAAGAATGCAAGGCAGGTGTTAGGGTTTGCAAGGCCTGGTAAGTAGAGCAGCTCTACACCTTCATCCCCACCCTAGCTTATTTTTACCTGTGTGCCTTGCCCCACCCAGGGGTGGGTGGGGGTCTTAATAGAGTTAATTATGTAGGTGGAGCATAATTTGATTGCATGCACTCAAAAATGTGCTAGGGCTTCTTTTCAATGCCATATTTTTGGAGAAACATGGTAATATTTAGGCTTATATACAACCCCCATAGCACTTTGCAGCACTTTACAATTTAAAAGCATTATTTGCATATTGCCCTCATAATCTGGGTCTTCATTTTATTAATCTCAGAAGGATGGAAAGCTGAGCCAATCTGTCAGAATCAAACCCCAGGCTGTGGGCAGAGTTTGCCTGTAATACTGTACTTTAACCATTGTGCCACCAGGGCTCCTGATGTTTAGAGGTGTTTCAGAATAAAATGTGATTAACTGCAACATTTTCAATGAGCTTCTCTTTACCATGTTTATAATTAGGTTAGTGTAGCAACAAAGTTTGGTTACTTGCAACTATACTATCCATTGATGGTGCACTAGCAGTTACAGTACATCATAGTAAGCTAGTTAATTACCATCATATTATATATTTGGCATCCATGTAGATCTTTTGAGAGTATTATACCAGTTTAATATTTGATAATAGCTCTAATTAGCTATTTTGGAAGAGGATTTATTCCATATTGGAAGTGTTGTTCTTTTCCCATCAACTGGGAATACTGTATTAATTTATTTAAACTATTTATATGGTTGTCTTTATCAGAGTAGTGGTATTTTTTTGCTTATCTTTGTAGACAAGAAACCATGGGGGTAAAATTTAATTCATATGTATCGTAATAAACTTATTTTTTTTACATCCTACAACACAATGCTTAATTAAAACATTTGAATTTTCTAGCCAATACAGTATATTTAGGATTAAAGCTGTAAACGGCCCAATTTAAAATGGCCGGGTTTTTTTTTTCAAACTCATGGGTTTGTTTCAGGGGTGAAATCTACTTACCTTCCCTACCGGTTCAGAAGTGCGCACTCCATCACGTGCACACTTGGACCCTTTGCATATACATAAAGCGTTCTGAGCATGTGCAGAGGATAAAAAACAGATTACTTCCTGGTTAATAACGAGAAGTAACAGCATCCGGGTGAGTGGGCGGAGCCTCACACTGCCGCTGCCACCTGTTCTCCAAACCAAGCACCACCCTCACTACCGGTTTGGCCGAATCAGTCTGAACCAATAGCATTTTACCTTTGGTTTGTTTGTTTTTCATTTCTCAGTATGATTTCAGTAAGGATTTGTTGTTTTGGAATTGCTATTATCAGTGTGTTATATTATTATATTCAGACCTGCTTTTCAATATGTTTAAGAAAGTTCTCCCAATCAGAAAAATATTATGAACTATGGTTTAATTGTTCTCAGCCAGCATTTAATAATTTTATCAATATTCACATGAAAGTACTAACTATATTTCTACAACAATAGTGATTAATGTTTTTGCATCTGATAGCAATTAATGGATATTTGGGTTCCTTTCATGTAAACTGGAAAAACCTTCTAACCAAAGAATCCTATCATCAGTTACATTGTGGTCAGGAGAGTCAAACTTGGCAAGGAAACACAAAACATATAACAAAGAGCTTCCAGCAAGAATAACTTATTATAGATTCAGGTAGTGTGAAAGTGTACAGGAGGTGTCCTTGTGTATATTTCTACTTGAAATAGAGTCTTGCCTACATCCTTGAGCCCATGAATTATCTCAGTAATCAAACTGAGATTTATTGTAACACTAGAAAGTTATGAGTATAGCAAGATCATACTTAACATCATCTTCCTGAGAGAACAGGATCTGTATTTTAATCAAAATAGCCATTATGAGTACAACATATTTCAAGAGCTCTTTCAGCTGAATGTGACTGTCTTTGAAAATCTGCCTCTCCATATGTATGGATCTGAGCATCAAGTCTTCTACTATTCTGAGACTCCAAGAGAAAAGAAAATAAGCTATAAAATCAGTACAAATATCTGTATTTGAAAGAATAATCTTGCACATTTCAATTATTGTAAGGTAATTTAATTTCTAAGAAATTGTTTTATAAATTTGTTTAAAAGTATCAGCTTTAGCCTCAATAGTTTTCATGGGAGAGATTATAGGCTGCTCAATAAGATAAATGTCAGCCGTCAAATTTTGAGCAAATATAATTTTAAGTAAATAAAGGCCACAAGGCTTGTGAACACAGTCTTCAATATGAAGCTCAGCAAATATCCAAATAAACTAACAAATCAAGTCACTTAATTTGTTTAATGAGAAGGCAGGTGATTATGTTGGCCTTTCACTTAACCCTAAGTAAGGAAGGAACATACCAATTCATTTGTTTTCATATATTGTAATGTGACTAATAGCTGTAGTATTTCTTTTTAATTGCATTTTTCATTCATATTCCATAGTGTTCAGATTTGACTGAACAGAGAGTAATTTGAAGCCAGGGAGTGAATGCCAGAACTACTAGTTCATTCTCTGGCTAAAGTGTAGAGACACTCAGCACCTTGTCTCTTTTAAAGTCAGAGCTAGCTTTGAACTTAGATACACATAGATCTAATGACTTGTGATGTCTGAGTTCTCTGATTTTAAAATGTTTCTGTTTGAATTGGCAGCAAAATGCCACAAGTCTGTTAAGTAAATTTCAACAGCATTAGCAGCCTGCCTTTTGTAACTGCAGTTGCTGTAAATCTGAGGTCCTATATATTCATTCATTCATTCATTCATTCATTCATTCATTCATTCATTCACTCACTCACTCACTCACTCACTCACTCACTC
>JANHFP010004003.1:601638-611989 GCA_032468135.1 Calamaria suluensis | reverse complement strand
AGTTCAAAGGCCTCAATTCTTTGGCGCTCAGCCTTTCTTATTGTCCAACTTTCACAGCCATACATTGCAACTGGAAATACCATAGCCTTGACTATGCACACTTTTGTTGGCAGGGTGATATATCTGCTTTTTAGAATGCTGTCTAGATTTGCCATAGCTTTCCTCCCCAGGAGCAAGCGTCTTAATTTCTTGGCTACAATCCCCATCTGCAGTGATCTTGGAACCTAGGAAAATAAAATCTGTCACTACCTCCATTTCTTCTCCATCTATCTGTGGCATGAGTAGGGAGAACAAATCTAAATGCAGATTTTGTGAATTTGAAATAAATTATATACCATCATCAGATCTAAAGCAAGCAAGAATGCTCCCTATCTGGATTAGCCATCCTGTTAGAACAGCAAGAGTCTTTATTCTGGATATGAAAGAATCTTTGCCTGCTTTGGATCTGAAGGGAAAAAAATAACACATAGGATTAATCTGATCAGGATAACCTTCCTTTGCTTGTTGGTCATAGTGGAAGAAAGTAGCAAGCATAGAGAGAGAAACTTTCTGCTTGGATTGTAAAAGTTAGAAAAGATAAAAATGTGCATCCGAGGTCCATGGTAATAAACTCACACAGGGAAAAATTAGAGATGCTGTATAATGGACTACAGACTAATAGATAATCTGCTCTGATGCTATTATTGGCAAAATCTTGATTTCCTTGATATGTCCAAGGATCTATGAAGGGTAAAGAGACATATTTTACATTTGTAATCTCAGCCTGTTAAAAAGTGCCAGGGTGTATAATAGATATATGGATTTTATGTTAATCTTGTGCAATTCTAATACAAGCATATAATAAAGAGTTAGAAATAGTGCTTCTTGATATTCAATCTCTTCTAAAATTTTAGGAAATAACAGTGTAACCATAAATATGGAAGAGAAAATAAATGTCGTTATAACTATTTGTTTTAATAATTTATAGTGTAGAGTTTTCACTCCCTGTAGTATGATGAATTTAACAGCTGGACATCTGTGATCTGCCTTCATTTATACTAGGAAAACATGGTTCTTGGCAAAAATGCAAAGCCTGACATAATGCTACAACATTTATTCATTATTTTATGGAAGGAATAAGAAATGAAATGCAGTCTGTACATAGAGAAGGTAAAGGCAGATTTCTTTAACTTTATGTACATATTAGGCATGTTTCCTACTATTCTATCCTGAATATGATTTTTACTCTTTTTATAATGACCAAAGCAAAAATGTTTGAATGCTGAGAGACAGAGAACGATGTTTTGAAGAAAATGTTACACAGCCCTTTCATCAAGGAAGTTGTCCAGAGCATCAAGTTAAGTAAGGTGCCAAATTTCAAAGATGTAACAATAAAAGTAAATTTTATGAGGCTGAATATGCTGATTGCATGGTCCTCCTAGGGTACCAATTTTTGGCAGCTAGTATTAGAGCCTCAACTGGCAATGCAGCAAGAGAGCCATTAAACGACCGTAGTTCATTCTGGTAAGGCTGAATTGGCTGCTGAGATTGTTGAGATTGTTACATTTAATATAATATATAATGATGAATCCATTTCAGAATGGATTCACACCTAAAAAATTGACAATACACTTTTCAAATGCATCAGAAATGGCTGATATATTCAATGTATGACTGGATTCTGGTCATGAGAATATATAAAGAAACACATGCTGAGGTTATGCATTATAAGACTGTTAAATCAGCTAGACTAGTTCTTCGGTAACTGGGTTCAATGAACCTGTAATTTATAATGTATGAGTTAATTGCAGTGCTTCATAGATGATTTCCTATCAACACTAGGGAAATGTAATTTTTTTCAACCTCATTGTGATTATTTCACATATTCAAAGTATAAAACAAAATGCATGTTTTAAAAGCTTTGTTTCGAAATGTAAAAAATCCACTATTTTGAATAGTTCTGCTTTGAAAATTCCAGCTGTTCTAAGCACTGTGCTTGGGCTGTTGATTTGTGATTGGACTAGGTGTGTGGTGGGTTTTTTTTTTGGTTTTTTTTAAAAAAAATATTGTTCCTAGTCTAACCAGTATACTGGCAAGAACCAATCATGTGCTGTTAAGTGCAAATAAGATTATAGTTTATAGTTGCATATTTGTCAGGTGATAATACACTTCATGTCAACACTCTGCTAGTTAAGTTATTTCTATTTTAGTAAGCTTTCCTATTAGAAAATTACAGGTGAGCTGCAAACTCATTGGGGCTGTATTGCATTTGCAATCAGAGACTGCAGAACTCAGTCTCCCTTCTGAAGCATGGTGACTCTGCTCTAGGCTTTGCCAGTGTGAGAACAATTGAATGATTTTTGGAAATAAATTCTCCAAACTGAATATGCTTTGAAGAACTCCAGATAAGAGCATTCTTGGGCCAGATGACTCTTGAAACCACTTCTAGCTTGGATCATTTACTTCTTGAAACCCACTGAATAATTTCAAGAGAAGTGAATTTGTGCTGTTCAGACAGCACCAAGGACCCATTGAATTATTTCAGAACAGCATGGTTTGGAGGGAGGATGCATGGCCTGGAGGGGGAGCTTAATGTTTTAAACTTGTGCCAGCTGATGCAAAACAGAAAGAAAGCCAATATTGGTGTAAAATGTTTTATTGCCAGGCAGTAAACTTACTGAGAGCAACTGGGGTTAATTAGCTGGAGAACATGAGACTTGCCTTGAAACTTAAAACATCAGTGATCACTTAGTAGGAGAAAGGCAGACATGGACACACAAACCTTGTCCATAACCATCCTGGATTTTAGCACCAGATAATTTCCTGAGTTGATCTCCATATTAAGCCGAGGGACTGAGTGCAGGGCAAAGAGCAAGAACAACGGGATATGCAGGTGCAGAGAGTTGTTTTCAATGAAAAGGCAAGAGCCTGGGAGGGAGACTGATACCCTCTCCTCTCACTGAGATGTGCTGATTGCCCTTTATAGCTACATAATGTTCTCAGGCCAGGTACTGTGCTAGAATATCTTAATGATGCCCCAACTGATAGCTGCTGAGGCTGTCAAACATTTTTCTGGTTTGCCTCTCCAGCCTCTGAGTCAGAAGATTCAGAACAAACCATTACAGGAATTCTTGACTTGAATCAGTGATAAGCCAGAGCAATCACAACGTGCAACCAAAAGATAATAAAAGTATAAAGGTAAAGGTTTCCCTCGCACATATATGCTAGTCGTTTCCGATTGTAGGGGGGAATGCTCATCTCCGTTTCAAAGCCAAAGAGTCAGCGTTGTCCAAAGACGTGTCTGTGGTCATGTGGCCAGCATGACTAAATGCCAAAGGCACACGGAACGCTCTTACTTTCCCACTAAAGGTGGTCCCTATTTTTTCTACTTGCATTTTTAGGTGATTTCAAAACTGCTAGGTTGGCAAAAGCTGAAACAAGTAATGGGAGATCACCCCATTACACGGCACTAGGGATTCGAACCCCTGAACTGCCAACCTTCCGATCGACAAGCTCAGCTGTCTTACTTGCTGAGCCACCGCATCCCTAATAAAAGTATACTACCTTTTTGAGTTTACACCAAATATCTTGACTGCATAAAAAAAAACCCAATGTCTTAAAATATTAAACATATTAAAACTACTTGATCTTAATATGTGGAATGCCAACATGGAAAAATTGTTGAAGGAGATTTTTGTTTTAGGGCAAAAATAAGGAAATCTTAAAGAGAAAATGTTGTAATTGAAAAAATTGTTAAAGAAAGTAGCTGCTCCCTGATTTTTATTTGAGAGCTACATGTTCCAGAAACCTTATTTAAACTGAAAACATATAATGTTTTCCCTGTTGAGAAGGGAAAGGGATGGAAGACTTTAAAAAAATAGAAGAATCTTAGCAGAATATAGCTTTGTACTCCCAACTGTTTATATGAGGATGTATTTTAATATTTTATAAATCATCGCCTCACCCAAATTTTCTGGTTTGATATCACTCAACACAGGCTTCATTCTGACATACTATTAGGACACTAGGGTGAAAAACAATAGACCAGAAGCTGATCCCAAACTTTCTTAGTTTTTAGTGGCAAAAACACTTGAAATATGTTACTTTTTCAACAAAATCAAGCCCCTCAAAATATTTCAAGTTGTGTTCCATCATAATCAAGCTAGATCCCAACATTGAATATTTTTGTTTTTACATGAGAACTAAGATGTCTTTAATATACAAAGGTTCCAGAAATCTGTATTACTGCTCTTTCCATTTTTACAATACAGAAGAGAACTGCATATCTAAATGTAGCTTATCTCTGTTTAATACAAAAAGGGGTCAGATTGCAATCCCTTCTTTTAGTATGTCTTAATTTCAGTAAAAACTCTGGCTGATAATGTTAAAATCCCTCCTGACCAGACTTTTCACATATCCGAAGTTGATAGTCAGTAAAAACATTCTTAATGATAAATGTGTGGAATGTGCATTTATTAACAGCTTGTATATAATTTGTCAGCATCTTTCCACAGTTTATATCACAATGAGGATTTGAGGTATGTTAATGGAATCCATTTTTAGGTGTGGTTTTTTTTTTTACTAATTCTTAAATTTCTTTGAAGAACAATTTTGCATAGCACTTTTTCATTTCAAAAAATACTTGCAGATAAATAACCGTGCAGTTCTCTGTCTGTCTGTCTGTCTGTCTCTGTCTGTCTCTGTCTCTCTCTCTCTCTCTCTCTCTCTGTCTCTCTCTCTTTCTCTTACACACACACACAAACACACACACACTTTTTAATTCATATATTCCTATTTGAATATATTCCCTGAATTAATGCATCAGATATAAAACCTGTGGTTGGTTTGGTTTTCAGTGATTATCAATTCCTCATTCACAGTTGGCTCACAGAATATTCTTTTTCTATACACAGAGCACTTCTGACTGCCCTCAGGCATTTATTCACAAAATTGATATAACAGATTCTGATTTCCTCAGCAAATCAAAACCTGCGATTTAATGTACCCGTAATCTTCCAATGCATCTTTAGTATTGCTCTGTGGGCACTATCAAGTTAATCAATTCCTTTTGCATACAAGCTTATTCTTTGTTTCAATAGCGTTATTTTATCCTGCCAAGATCTAATAATACCTGTCATAGTCCATGTTCCCTTTGGGGTTCGTTAATATATTTTACTTATATTTCTCTGAACCACCACTATTATCAACAAAGAGCAGCTTTTAAAGGCTAACCTTTTGCCAGAGGACAAATTTCAATTGGTTTCCTAACCACTCTTTGAGAATTGCCTGATTCCTGTTTTTTTGCATTGACTCATGACTCATTCATGATTCATCTCTGAACAGGCTCTGGAATATGGCTTGTACACTTTTGATTCTGTTGCTGTTAAATATCTTCTCCCACTGAAGAACTGTGGGTATTGAGGAACTTTTCCTTGATTTTATACAGAGTCTAAAGGTACACTTGTTTTACTTAGCCCTTTGTGGGAAAGTTTTTATTCTGCCAAGTTGTTTTTCTACTGCAGTTTTTAACATTGATTGGTTTGCTTTCATAAACAGTCTATGTCTATGTGTGCATCCCCTTATGAGGATTTGATCATGTGAAACCCAAAAAGAAAGTCTAGTGCAAGTGGATGAAATAAGCTTATTTCTCTAGTTTTCATGGAATGTGATCTAGCAGTGCTTTCCCAACCCTGTTTGGGTGCTGTTACAGTGAACATTTTGGAATTTATCCCAAAGGTGCTTTTTTAAGAGGCAACTGGATTTTCTGGTACAAATATGAAAGAAAGGGATAACCATAACTTGGATGACTGAGAATCTCCATGGACATTTTAGAATTTACAAACTCTTGAAATCTGTGATGATACATTTGAAATGCACTTCGTGTGCATTGTTTCCATCCAAGTTTGTTTGGTTTTTTTTAAAAAAAAGTACATTTAATGTTCTCATTTTTCCTATAATGTCTTTTAATGAAATTGGTTGGATTTAATTTGGTTATTGCAATATGGTGATGTAACTATTTAAAGAAATAGAACCTTGTGGGCTTCTGGGCTGACATGTAAATCTGTAGAGAGTAATCTGTTTATTCCGTAAAGGGAAAGGACCTTGTTATTTATTAAAAGACTACACCTGAAGAAATTATCCTTATATTCTGGACAGCCTGCAAACTGCAGGGACCCCATATAACTTCTCTCTGAATGATTGTTAAAATGTGGTGATCAAACAGCAGACATTACTGAAAGTCTCTGATTATCTGTGTCATTCTCAGTGACCTCCACATTCATATAATGGATTATAATCAGTTATTTATTGTGCAATACGTTTTGATAGCTGTTGTGTGCTAGTATTAATACTTTTATTCTGGCTTGCTTCAAATGGTACCAGGTCTCTATAGGCAGCTATGAACTTTTGAACTTAGGGAGACTTCTGAATAAACATGATAAGGGATAAAGTAATCTCAGTCCCAGAATTCACCCCTCCACCAAAATCAATCACATTGTTTTTACTCAGTGGCCCAGCTGCTAGTCTTTTGTTTTTCTTAGAAAAAAAGTGTTGCTTCTAATTCATGTATGGGCTTTGAAAATGCATCTAACCCTCCCATTTAAATTTTATGTAAGATGACTGAACACATAATTTATCCTTTAACATTTGTTTTTCTTGGCACACTGTGTTAACAAGAAGAGGAAAAATGAAAGGGAAAAAAGGAAAGCTGGTGCTACAAAGATGTTCAGTCAATGAGAGAAAAGCCAGACTATGTACATGACATCTAATAGAAACAATGTTATTTTACTTCATTTAGAGAGAGGAAAAATGAGCAACAGAAGTTCTAGCAGGTAAAAATAATCAGTGCTCCTGAGACTATATTAAAATCCCTTATCTAGCTTATTACTGTCAAAGCAGTGTCTTGATATGTCAGATTGTCACTTTGTTTGGATATGTGAATTTATAGCATAATACTGTTAATAGAACATATTTCTAGTAAAGGATTGTACAAAAAACCCACCCTACCTTTCTCAGTTTTGTTTCTGAAATGTTTTTAATAAAGCATGAATATATAAAGCAAATTGAAAATTGGAACAAATAGGCTTTTAAGATAATGTAGTTTTCTAATATGCTCAAGGATTTTGACACAAAAGGAACAAAACAGGTTCTAAAAAGAGCAGCTTAACCTTATTGTGCAGATCAAAATTTTCTTGAATTATGGTTGGAAATATTTGGATTTTTAAATGTACCATTTTCATTTAATATGTTGCCAAGTAGTAGCTTTACATTGAAAAGCATTTGACCTTAAAGGTTTCCCTCGCACATATGTGCTAGTCGTTTCCAATTCTAGGAGGCGGTGCTCATTTCTGTTTCAGAACCAAGGACCAGCACTGTCCGAAGACATCTCCGTGGTCTTGTGGCCAGCATGACCAAAGGCACACAGAACGCTGTAACCTTCCTACCAAAGGTGGTTTCTATTTCTTCTACTTGCATTTTTACATGCTTTCGAAACTGCTAGGTTGGCAGAAGCTGGGACAAGTAACGGGAGCTCACCCCATTACACGGCACTAGGGATTCAAACTGCTGACCTGTCGACCTTCCGATCGACAAGCTCCGCTGTCTTACCCGCTGAGCCACCGTGTCCCCATTATTTGACCTTAGAGAAGAGTAAAAAACCTTTGTGAAGAAAAAAATATGCTTCTTGAAAAGTGAGATCCTTGATAACTTTGAATGATTTAAGCCTGAGAAATATGAATATGTTTAAATAAAGCAGCTTATTTTGAATAAATTCTACTAGCAGATATGTTATAAGCTTCAGTAGAAAAAATAGCATAGAAAATAGGAACATAATGGCTACAAGCCATCAGGACAAGGCCAGTCATAGTCTAGCATTTTGTTTTTCATGGTGGCCCACCGAATATCTCTAGGGTGCTTTCAAAAAAGAGGTGGAGACATAATCATTTATTTTGGTTCCATAGCAGCTCATATTTGGATACATGCTGTTACCTCAATGCAGAGGTAACACTGAGTCGACAGGAGATTAGCCCTTGATAGACCTGTCCTCCACCAATGCACATAACCTTTTTAGAAAAACTCAGCAGGATAGCAGTTATTATCACATCTTGTGGTAAGTAATTCCACAGCTAATTATGCTCTGCAGAAGGAAATGCACAATAGAAAAGAATTTCTAAACCTACACAAGGGAAAGCTTCAGTTTATTGATGATGAGGAGGAACTGGTCCACCAGTTTGCTACCCTCTGCCCAGGAGACCAAAATATGATACTGGAGAAGATTGAGATAGTTGGTCAAATGTTGAGGTCAGCAGGTGGTGCAACAGAAAGCTTGAATCTTCTGGCACTTCCTCCATAGAATTGCTATCAAGGCCAGCTTCTGAAAGCACTCAAGCCGTTCCACTTACCTTTACTACCAGTTCTCTTCTTGCATGCTAGACAAGGAGAGGGAAAGCGAGAGTACCTGCCCATCTGAAAAAAAATCACTCTTGCAGCAAGGGCAGAGTCTCACTTGCAAGCAAGATAAAGTGGAGCAACAACAAGTTCTTCAACCTATGAGCAGAAATATTGAACCTCACATAACTGTGTTTATATGGGAAGCATAGTTTATATCAACCCAGCTCCAACATTAAGTTGTCATCCAGCATTTTTACCATCTAGCCAACCAACCAAGCCAGTCCACCTTGCCTCCAGGGACCCCATACAGATGCTGACCTGGAACATAGCTGCCTGGAAAGGGATGGATGATAGTGGACTAATGAGCTTTCTCCCTAGATTAGATGTAATAGCCATTCAAGAAACCTGGTTAACCAAAGTGGACAAACCAGTACAACTGCCAGGCTTTCAGGTATGAGCGTCCCCAGCCCAAAAAACAAAACAAAAAACCAAAGGGAGACCCTCTGGTGGACTATGCACTCTTATAAAGCAAGAGTTGCAATGGCAGGGAGAGAAACTATACAACAAAGACAAGTATTTGTACTTCCTAGCTGTTAAATTTGGATATGACGAGTTTGAATTAATACTGGTAATCACATGATTTAAGACTCCTCTCAATCCACTTTATTGAATGGCTCTTGGCCCTAGAATTAGAGAAAGAACGAACCAATGGATCAATATTCAGTTGATTAAGAAAACAAACCCAAACCCTACTCTTAAAGAAAAAAAATCCTAGGGGGGAAAGTATATATTTTAAATAAATGCAAGAAACAATCTATTTCTTTATGAGATTAAAACCAACTTTCCCTGAAGGTAAAATAACCTTTAAATAACAAAAATCCAGAAGTTACACCAATACAGACATATTAGTAAAACTCAAGATCATTTCCTTGAAAATATTGACAGATGCCATGAAATATTTTACAACATTGTGTGGAGAAATTTTTTTCTTTCTTCTGATAATAGGAAGTTAGTATAAAATTAAATAGACCAACCTGGGACACAAAATAACAAAGGAAAATGTAGGTTTCTTCAGCTGTCATTATAAAAGGAAAAATATAATAATATATGAAGGGCGGATTCAGCTGCAGTAAAGCTGCAGGGGCAGGTTTAGCAGCCTGTAGGGACTTTATTAACCCCATACATAGGATAAGATGTCAAACCTGGCCCCAGAGAATAATCTTTCTTGGAAGTAAGTGACATAACCCAACTAACCAGTTGCCATATAGGGCTTCCTCTTCAATCTCTAGTGTGCTTTGAGATCAAACAGTCATGCTTAAATGCCTTTCCCTGATGATTTTACTGGCCTAGATATATTCTAAAAATTGCAGACCATCTGAAGGAAGGCACATGATGAGACTTCTATAAACATTGCTTGAAAATGCTGTATGAAAACTGAAATTGGTCCAGCAGGAGACAGTAAAAGGAAGTAACCCTATGGGAGAATAATTGTATTTTAACTAGTAATTAAATATTAACAATGATGCTTTTCAAAGAACTAGTTTTTAATCTCAGGGCTGCTAATACACATTTAGGTGCTTGAAATGCTGCTCTTATAAATTAAAACTTGTCCTGTTTGTCCATGACTAATAACCCATGTGAGAAGCTATAAAGAAACTGACCTAAAAGGTCTAGTAACAAATAGTTGAAGAGCTTAAACGTGTATTTCTGTGCCTTTTGAATGGAAGGATTTTAGAAACAAGAGCTTTTTAAGAATCTCGACCTGGGATCAGCAACCTCCTTCTGCTTAGATACCAGAAGCCATGCTACTGGTAATTTTCTCCTCTACCTCACAACATAAACCAGCTTTGGGCAGGGATTTGTTGTTCCATCTCCACCAACACATCTGGTAAAGCCATCACATAATGGCTGCCCAAGGAGGCATTGGTCATAACAGCCTAATGCAGGGGTCTTCAACCTTGGCAACTTTCCTGACTTGTGGACT
>JANHFP010004003.1:556427-567321 GCA_032468135.1 Calamaria suluensis | reverse complement strand
GACGACAGAGAATGAGGTGGCTGGATGGAGTCACTGAAGCAGTAGGCGTGAGCTTGGGTGGACTCCAGAGGTTGGTGCAGGACAGGAGGGCCTAGAGGAACATTGTCCATGGGGTCGCGATGGGCCAGACACGACTTCGCAACTAACAACAACAACTATACCACTTTCAGACTAAATGCAAATATTGATATGATAGTATCTACTGATTTTAACATTTTATCCTATGGCTATTAAAAAAACCCGTAATGTCTTCCACTCTCATTTGCCCCATATATATTGAATCCCCTCATTTGCTTTCAAACTATCACCATTATGTTCCGGGTTGGGGGGGGGGGGAGAAAATTCAGAATACTCCAAATTACAATATACATTTTTTTTTTGTTTTCCATTTTATTCAAGTCTAAATGCTATTCTTTTGCCAGATAAGTATTAACATTACTTCCTTTGCAATTTAGATCTAATTCTTGCTTACAAACATAAAGGCCTAAAGATACAAAGGCAGTTAAGAAAACCTTTCCACATTATTTTGCTTAAGGATAGTTCTATTTTCTGGAGTTTTTGTTCAAAGTTTGCAGGATAATAAAGCTTGAGCGACAAAATTATGGAAGAAGAGTCATTCTAAATTATCTTTGTGTCTTCTAGTGCCCACCACAAACTGGAGCTCAGGAGTTTCAACACTCCTTGGAAACACACAAAAACCAACAGGCATCGCCGACATGTATAGCAAATTCAGACCAGTAAAGAGGGTGTCACCACTTAAGCATCAACCGGAAAACACTGAAAACAACGAGAGTGATGACCAAAAGAATCAAAAGGTGGACTACAAGAAATGCGATGAGTCTCCATCCATGACTCAGAATGATGATCGATCTCCAGATAACGGTGATAGCCTAAAAACAAAATGTGTTGAACCTGGAGTTTTGCTCGGTGAGCTGGAGCACTATGATTTGGACATGGATGAAATCCTGGATGTGCCTTATATTAAATCGAGCCAGCAGCTTGCCGCTTTTACAAAGGCAGCTCCTGAGAAAAGAATTTTGAATGTGTATTCAACACTGAACGGTCTTAGCAGCAAACCCAGCCCTGTAGGGGACACTGAAAAGGCCTCAACAGGAACAACACAGTTCTGTGTGCTGTCCCCTGTGAAAGGCTCTCAGTTGAAAAAAGCACAGTCCATTGTCGCTGATCAGCATAAGCAATTGGTGGGGGAACATGAGTTTCCACGGCCACTCATTAAAAGTGGTTCAGCCCATGAACCTGAAGCCCACAGCAAGGGCTTCCACAATAGGACTTCTGCTGATAAAATGGAGAAGTCTGTGTCCCACTGCCAGCTGAGGACTTTCCATCTGCAAAGTACCGAAAGCAAGCATGACAAACTGAGCTGCAGCGTGAACTGGAACAGTTCTGGAAATTCAGAAGAAAGGAACGAGGATGCGAAAAAAGCTAAGAGCATTTTAAATATTGTGAAGGAGGGACAAATTTCACTTCTGGTAAGTTTTTACAATAATTCATCAGGCACTCAAGACAAAACCCAAAATATATGTTTTTCCCTCATAGCCTACAAATGACTTGTAATCTGCAGAATATACATTGACTGTAGCCTGCAGTAAAAAAATATCTTTTAAAAGGTTTATTTAGCAAAATATATATTCTACCTTTGTAATTTACACATGTTATTGACTCTGGTTGGTACAGTTTCAGTTGTTTAGCTACTAACAGAATGAGTTCAGTTTCTATTTAGGGGCCAGTGATAGAAACAGAGAGTCTTCTGTTTTGTTCTAATTATTATTCAGGAGTGCTTATCCCAGCTTATTGCAACAGCTTTCATGAACAGGAGTTCACACAGAGGCCTCCATTGGCCTCTGACCCACACAAAGAGTCCCAGCTTTATGATCAGACGTGAAAAAACACATTTCCAAAGTAACAGTACGCAAGTGAATAAGGTTGATGCAAGGAAAACAAGTTCGTTTTATACCTGGTTTTGCTTTGATTCCCCTTGACGATGTTTTCAAAAACAGTACAGTTGTTAATTAGATTCAGCATAAAACAATAGATGCTATTACTTTATTAGACTGCAATGGTAAAAGCTGTGAGTTATTCTCTTCTCTGTGTTATTTGATGAAGCTTCTCTGAATAAAGTATTACTAAGGATCCTAACCATATCTCTTCAACTGAAGCCCTGGAATTCAGTGAGGCTTAGTCCAGTATCAGTATATTTTACAGCCTAAAGCTGTCAGTTATCTGAATGTTCATAATTACTGTCCCTTTTGCCTTTTCTCTTTCCATTTATTTATTCAGCCATTTAGAGCTTGTGGGCTTTTTTTCCCTGTTTACAGTAAGATCAGTTGTAATACCTTAATTCACTGCTGAGCTTTCCCTGTAGGGATAAGCTGATGTTTTTGTGTCACATTATTACTGAAAAACTGAAAATGATGTTAATCCTAAAACAGTAATGGTGTCACTAAATTCTAATGCAACTGGCAAAAAAATGCAGGATAGATGTTACAATCACAGAGTGGAATGAGCTTGTGCATTCATTTTTGGTTGATCTGATGAACTGGTAGACACAAAATAAATCCACACCATGTAGTGTTATATTGTTCTAAAGGAATCCCTTAGGAGCAAGCGACTATTGTATTACAGTAGATCAATATTCATCCTTGCCTAGACCAGCTCTGCCTTCAAAAAATGAGTGGCATTACACAATTAATTTTCAGTCTTATGCCTCACCAGCCTTGAAGGAAACACTGTTTTTTAATCCTCTAGGGGATTCCAATTATTTTCTGTCTTTTCTTTGAAGAGTTATAGATGGTTATATGCGGTCACATGGTATTGGACACTGAGTCCCAAGCTCTAATTCACTATTTCCAATCTTTTGATGATGCTTTTTTCACACTGTTCATATAAGGCTAGTTCCATTGATTCTTTAGAGACTTAGACATGACTGTTGTCTTAACAGTTAATATATATATTAATATTATATATATATATATATATATGAAACTGCCTTATAAAAGCTGAAACATTGTAGAAATTTATGCAGATCTAAATATTTCTGGTATTGTCTGCCACAAAGGGAAAAATCAATACAAAGAGCCTTTAATTATTTTTGAAGCCAGGGTTCAAAGAAGCCATGTGTAAGGAAATAAATAAATAAACAGTTGTAGCCATATTGATCTATCTGGGGAAAAACACAGTTTGGTTAGCTTTCTTTATTAGAATTATTCAAAATAATAAATAGGTGTGTGAAAGCTTTCTAGTTTTTTGGAATGTTTCGATAGGTCAGATGTTTTAAAAATCAAATGATGGAGAGAAGCCAGTTAGGAAACTTTGAAGTCCAAAATCAGTTTGATTATGGTGAATGTTGATGAAATTATTAATTGTAGTTGATAGTTGCAATAAATGTTAGGTTTCATCTAATATTAGAAATAATGTCTTATATCATGAAGAGTTACGGAGAATTCGAAAATGTTCTGTCTGCTCTGTTGCCATTTTGTTGCTCCTAAAGAGGATATTGTGCAGATGTAATTTGGATTTTGTTTGTACAGTACAATAAATTCTTAAATCTACATCAGATAAACAATAAGATTTGGGTGGAGAGGAGAAAATGCTATGCATGGAAAATACACCATTTGGTTTTTCTAACTTTGCCAGCTCACATTAGATTCTTTTGGAAGATTTAAGTCTGCAAATTAGGGCATTGTTTCTTTCATTTATTAAACTTATATCCCACTCTAGTCAATTGACTATCAGCAGCTTCCAAGTTTTATAATAAAGTAGCAATTGAATAGAGATCAGTGATGGGGAAAATGCAGGGGTAAAATCTACTTACCTTCCCTACCAGTTCAGAAGTGTGCATGCCCCGCGTGCATCACGTGTGCCCTTGGACCCCTTCTGGGCATGCACAGAGGGTCAAAAACAGGTTACTTCCTGGTTAAAACCAGGAAGTAATGATGACTAGGTGGGTGGCCAGAGCCTTGCACTATCATCGTTACCGGCTTGGCAAAACCGGTCCAAGCTGGTAGCATTTCACCCCTGGAAAAATGCAAAAAGAATTTAAAATGGTGTAATACAGTAGATCAAGAATGTACCCTCTGAAATAATTTTGAAATAGTTTGCATAAATAAAATGACAGTTATACAAAATATTATACAATTATACAAAAACAGTCTTTTTAATCCAAGTATAGTGTATTGTTCTTAAAATATTTGCTGGACCATGCAGCCAAAACTCAGCAAACCCAAGATGAATTTCCTACTGATTTTTACTGGGGAAAAATCATTAAGAAACATAATGTATTAAATCTTAGACAGATACCTTTTTTCCAAACAAACAAACAACAGCTTTCAAAGTGAAAAGGTCCTAAAGGTCCTACTCCTTCATGTGGTGGTGATGATGACGTCTGTCCATTATGTTCGAAGACCTTGTCATGTAACTGGTTGTGGGCTGTCCATGATGGTGGTTGGTAAGGCCTATACGGGCACATAATGTTCTGCCATATGTCATGTGTGGGCACCATTGTTGCAGCATTTGCAACTGTGGCATTGCAGAGTGTTCGCTTCTCTTGTGCTATGGTGGTTCTGCTGTCCTCAGATGTCTGGCAGCCTTGGTGGATCAGCGTACGCCATGTTGATTGATCTTGTGCTAGGGTTTCCCAGGAGTTTGTGTAGATATCCAGGTACTTGAAGGAGGCTTTCAACATGTCTTTGTATCACTTCATTTGTCCCCTGCGCGATCACTTTGCTTGAGACGGCTCACCATAAAGGAGCTGTTTGGGGAATGCGATCAGTGGTGGGTTGCTGCCAGTTTGCACCAGTTCACATGTACCATTGATTGGTGGAAATTTGGCCAAGGTCACACCCCTGAACTGGTCCTCAGGTCGCCACTTGCTCGGGCTGGCTGCCATGTTCACCACCACCATGTTTTTCATGGACACACATCTCATTGCCTTGTAAGCCCAATGGGATGCGCATGCGTGAAGAACATGGCAGCAACGGCAGCAGCTTTGTCCGTGGATGTGAAGCTTGCTGGGCAGCAGCCCCCTCCCCTGTGCCAGCATCTCCTAAGTCGCTAGCATTGTAGCTGGGGGGGGGGCAGCCTGGCATGCTTCACAGCCACATGGCTATGAAGCTTGCCAGGCCGGGCGCCCCCTCCTTGCCTGCTCCCGAATCCACCACCACTGCAGTCATGGTGGGGATGGTGGGCAGCTTTTCAGGCAACTTCATCCTCCCTGCTGCCACTGCCCTCTCCTGCCAAGGCTGCCACTATCGTCTCCTGCCACAATTGCCACCTTTCCTTTGGAAGCACGTGGAAGATCTGGAAGATAAGGCTGACACTGGTGGCAGGTGAGGGAGACCCACTGTGCTCGGCCAAAGAGCCACTTCAGGGGGACATAGCGAGGCTCACTTGCCTTTTGGGCATGGCAAGCTTGGCCGTAGGAGACGCGACATTTTGGTCATATAAAGTTATCCATTCCTGGTCTGATGCTCCTTAATAACTTTTAGAAATTAAGAAAAGATGTATTTGCATTTCACAAATGAGTTATTATTCAATTCCATACAGGTAGTTCTCAACTTACACTGCTCACTTAGCAACTGAAGGGGGCTAGTCCAGGCAGCCCTAGATTTGAAGTTCCCATTCTTGAGCCTCCCCCCAATGCTCCCATGATTGTAGTTCAAGAGCTCGGCAACTGGGTCACATTTTTTGCAATGTCCCATAGTTACATGACTGTGCTTATGATGGTTTTGTCACAAATAAACCCACACCATTTACTCTCAGTTTTTGGCAAAACCACACCCATAGCAAACAATCAGTTCACATAACAAGCATGGCATACCCTTAATGTCCGTGGTGATCTGCTTAACGACAGATGTACAAAGGGTCATAAAATTGGATTGTTCACATGACCAACCAACCCACTTTACAACTGTCACAAGTTCTGACTGGGATGGACAGGTTCCATTACAGTCGTGACTCGAAGACTACCTGAATCAATATAAAAACATCCAATAAACATAATCTTATTTTCTAACATGACAAATTTAGGAGCGGCTAAGACAGCTGACCTTGAAAAGGTGTAGGGCCATGATAGCGAACCTATGGCATGTGTGCCCAAAGTGGCACACAGAGCCATGTTGCCTGTCATGCACAGCGGCACCTATTCCACTTCCTGGTTTGTGGTGCTCATGCTCATGCGCCAATCAGCTGGCCTTTTTGCAGGTGGCAGTGCCGGACACTGGAATAGCTGGTCTTCCATTTTCCCATGTGAGCATGTGGCTGGCCAGCTGATCACTGCGAGCGCATGGACACCAGAAACTCAGAAGAGTAGCTGGCCAGTGCGCATGCTCACACCAGAACCCAGAAGTTCATTTTTGCGGATACACATGCACCACTGGCAGCTCCTCTTCTGGGTTGCTGCCCAAACGAGTGTGCACACTCAGAGCATGCACGTTTCCTTGTTGGCACCATGTCAGAAAGGTTCACTATCCTTGGTGTAGGGTTTCCTGCTTGGGTGGGGGGTTGGACTAGATGACCTACAATTTGGTTAATCTGTATGTTATCTGAATTAATGAATTAATGCTTCCGGTTTTTATCTTTTTGCACAGCCACACCTTGCAGCAGACAATCTGGACAAAATCCATGATGAAAGTGGCAACAATCTTTTACATGTTGCAGCATCGAGAGGACATGCTGAGTGCTTACAGCATCTCACTTCTCTGATGGGTGAAGACTGCCTGAATGAGCGGAACAGCGAACAGCTAACTCCAGCGGGCTTAGCAATAAAGGTAATATTAAGTTCTATGATGATATTTAAGAGACATGGTACTCATTTGGCATAATAATATGGACTGTATTATTGAATGAACCATGTGAATGGAATGAAATATATATCTTAGATTCATAGATAGACAGACAGACAGACAGATATACATAGATATATACTACATTGATGCTTTATGTCCTAGTTCTTGGGAAGAACTCGTTGTGTATAAAATGTGTATAATCTGACAAGTTAGCTAAAGAACCGGCAGCTGTGACTTCACACTGATGAGAAGAGATAGCAATAATAAATTAAGTAGAAGATCTGGCTCACATTCATACTTTTCCTGATTAGGAATTCACTCATCTCAGCCCAGTTCCCGGGTGAATAGCTAAGTTATAAAGCTTTTCAAAATGCCAATTGGTAATTCATTGAAAGATCATCCCAAAGGACAGCCATAGCTAGAGAAAAGCCATACCTTCTGGGTACCCCTATTTCAAGGAAGGAATCCAAAATCTGCCTTCCTTTTTAGAATGGGTGCGACCAGTAGATATCCTTGGGTAGAACTGGTCCCACAAATTATCAGGTCCTGTGCCAAATAGGGCTATTCTAAATAATGATCAGCAACCAGAAACTAATGGAGAGTCAGTCTAGTCCAGTGGTTCCAAAAGTGGGCAGTACTGCCCCCTGGGGGGATGACTTAGGGGGGGCAATAAGAGGCAAGGGGAGCAGTAGGAGGCACTAAGAGGCAAGGGGTGGCAGGGGGTCATTAAGAAGCAAGGGGTTGGCAGGGGAACACTAAGAGGCAAGGGGTTGGCAGAGGAGTGCTGGAGGTGGGCCAGGGGTGAAATCCTCCCAGTTCAGACTGGTTTGGTAGAACCAGTAGTGATGATTGGTGCTTCCAGCTACTAGGGCCACTATTTTTTCCTACTGGGTTCTTGGGGAGGGGTGTCATGTGACTGAGTGGCCATGGTTTTGAGTGACATTGAGTTGACCATGCCCACTCAGTCACAGGACACCCCCCAAGTCACACCCACAGAACTGGTAGGCGGTGGGGGCACTGAGGATGAGTTTGCAGCACCAAGGGGGCAGTGGACTGAAAAGGTTTGGGAACCACTGGTCTAGCTAGTCCCTTACATTCTTCAATAACATGCAAGAACCAAAAAAGGACCACCAGGTCCTTTTTTTGCCAATTGCCTTAAAGTGGAAATCTGTGGAAAGGAAGCACTGGAGCATTGCAGGAAGATGTTGCAAATGGTGTATAACCATGCCAGCCACATGACTACAACAACAATGCTGGCTTCCTTGGCTAAGAAACAGGGATCAGCACCATCCCCTAGAGACAGGCAGAAGCTGACAGGAGAAACCTTTGCCTTTACCTTTGCCTTTCAGTTCTTGTACTGAAAACAAGAACAATATGAGCAGTGCTATAAAGGCACATATGCTGTCAAATGGCCAGCAGTTAAGACAATGATTTTTGCACAATGATGAAAAACCAGCCTTCCTGCTGCTCTGTGGCCTTTATTACCATTGAGTGCTTCTCTTCTCTTGCTGCTCTTTAGCAACAGTGCTCACTGGACCGAGCACAAAAAAAATTAATACAAAATTAATTTGAAAACCACAATGTATGATTACTCAAATAAATAATTCATATTATGTTCAAAGACTTTTACTCCTACAGAAGCTTGCTTAAGAATGCAGCCTCAGGTTACAAACCAATGCATGCTTACTAGTTTTATTGAAATCATGGATAAACCTATGCAGAAATACTAGTGTGTAATACACACTTAATTTGGAGAGGGGTCTGTATAAAATATTATTTTCAAGTACTGTAATTGTACATTATAAGAGTGTTAAAGTAAAATACTTTATTGGCAAGTAAGGCTAATTAACCAGCTTCTGCTTCAAAATGATTAAGTAGAATATCTAGAAAGACACAGGAATCCTGTCTTTGAATCACTTCTAAGACAGCTGCAATTAATGACTATGAAAATGAAGCTATGTTACAGGTACATATAGAATATAATTGGGAGATCCACCAAAAAGATTTCAATTTAATGTCTTCATTAAATTACCAGTAAATGGGTTTTATGGTTTCTTGACCTTATATTAAAGAGTTGCCAACGGTGGGGAGATACAAACATATAACAGAGGTGGTATTCAGCCAGTTCTGGCTGGTTCTGGAGAACCGGTAGCGGAAATTTTGAGTAGTTCAGAGAACCAGCAAATATCACCTCCAACTGGCCCCGCCCCCAGCTACTTCCTGAGTCCCAGCTGATTGGCAGGGTGGTCTTTTGTTGCCTAGCACAAGGAGCTGGAAAGCAGGTTAGTGGGGTGGGCAGGGAATGTAGATTTTACAGTATCCTTTCCCTGGAGTGGGACGGAAATGGAGATTTTGCAGTATCCTTCCCCTGCCATGCCAAGCCACTCCCACCAAGCCACGCCCACAGGTAGTACAAAGTTTGAATCCCACCACTGACATATATCCATCATTTGTGCAGCTCAGCTGCATTGTGATTCAGCCCCTATTTAGTAATCATTCTTCAAAATTACTCTTTGCAATACAGATAGCTCTTGGGAGGGGGAGGGTGTCTTTAATGATTTTATTGGATCTTAATGTCCTTTAAATACATTATATCTTGTTTAATTGCTGTATTGTCTGTCTTCATTACAGCACTTTACAAAACAGACATAGTAGTCTTCTTCAGCTGCAGAAGTTTCATTCTAGCATGGTCCTTCTGTGTCTGCTGTTATATTTTACAAGTACTCAGCAATACTATAAAATGTAATTTTTCTTGCATTTCATAGCTGTCAGCTGACATTTTTCCAGAAGAAATGTGTTATTTTTTCAGTGCATTAGTATGCATGTCTACTAAGAAATAAATCCTTTGGACTTTAGTGAGACTTGCTGCCAGATAAGCATACAAAGGAATACAGCTCTTTTTTGTTCTTATGTGCCGGCTAGGTTTTGAAAGAGTATGTTTATTTTCATGAGATAATGCGAAAAGGCTTTAAAATCTAAGAAGTCTTAGTATTAAATGTTGCAGATTGAAATAAAGATGTATAGGAAATACTTATTTCATCTCGTTTATCCTTATTTATACAATCACACTGAGAAAAGCTTTACATTTTATCCAAAAAGTAACCTAATTTCATAAGCCTGCTGCAGGATAGATATCCTTGCATCACAGAGCCATAGTAGTACCACCTAACATGGGGCTGTTATTAAAAGTATGTGGGGGAAATGCTGTAAATACATAATGAGCATGCTGTGTCCCTGGTTGTGGGTATTATTTTTGCCAGAGTAACAAGATTAAAAGCACAGTTGCCTAAACCTTTGATTTCTCTAGCAACAGACCCCATAATCAAAAATAAAAAAAAAATTAGAAAAAAGTCAAACTGGAAAAATACAGCAGATATTTTGGGTTCTCAAATTCCCACTTATGAGATTTGTTTGGGCAAACCAGTAGTGATAAAAGCTACGGGTTTGGCAAACCGGTAGTATTAAAAAAAAAGGGGGGGGGTACCGTTTTGTACGAATGGGTATTTCCAACAATTAGCTATGCCACGTGATTTACATTTGCTAGAAAGCAGGAAATCCTGTTTTCCTCCTTTGCTGTTCTACTTACCTTAGAAAGTGTTGTTTTTCCATGCAAAGCATGCATTTAGAATGCATATGTGTGCAGTGTGCATTTAGTCCGCACTGCGCATGTGCATTGTGCATGCATTTGGTGTGCACTGCACATGCACAAACAGGCAGCATGTGTTTCATGCACACTGCACATGCATGTGCATGCAACATGCATTTGGCACTCGCTATGTTTGCATGTGCGCAGCATACATTTTATGCAGACTATGCATACACATGCCCAGGATGCATTTGGCGTGCACTGCGCATGCACAGGCAGTGAACCAGTGGCAAACCATGGAGGATTTCACCACTAGATATAACTATTGTTTCCTTTTGTATTAACAATTAATATCCTATGATGATCATCTTCTTAGGGATGCGGTGGCTCAGCGAGTAAGACAGCTGAACTTGTCAATCGGAAGGTCAGCAGTTCAGTGGTTCGAATCTCTAGTGCCACGTAACGGGGTGAGCTCCCGTTACTTGTCCCAGCTTCTGCCAACCTA
>JANHFP010004003.1:528604-541783 GCA_032468135.1 Calamaria suluensis | reverse complement strand
TTTAAATGAAATGGCTGTACACCGCCCCGAGTCTGCAAGGAGAGGGGCGGTATAGAAATATAATTAAATAAATAAATTGGGTAATGCTGCACCAGAAGTGAGGCTTAGGAATTAGGAAACTAAGGTTCAATCTTTATAAGAATGATGCCTACCAGGGAAAACACTGGAATTATGCGACTTGTGGAGAACGTAATTTGCTTCTAGAGATCCAAAGAAAATAGAAATAGAAATATCCAAATAGAATTCTGCCACAGAGATTAAAGTTATGGAAGAAAGAAAAGAGAGATATAAAAAAAAAGTTTTGTCTGGAACAGAGGCACCAATATTACAGAGTAGATTCAATTTGCCAGCATTCTTTCCTGGATCCCAAATCCCTTTCCACTGGAAATGGTAGGAAAAAAGAAAACAGTTAAATCTGCATTTTTGGGCAGGGATGGGTGGGAAGAGAAAGTTGGTTTTATGTGGGAAAATGGTTGATTCCTAAGGCACCATTTTCTCCATTTTAAAAAGCAATGTTCCCAAATTTCATGCCCATTTGAGGGTCTTGCCTCTATCCATTGGCATGCAGATCAAACTGAACTGAACTGCATACTCCTGATCACCCAACTGAAGCTGCATACTCCTGATCAGGAGTTTTGGAAGGCAGCTTTGATCAAATGACTGAGTGGATCATATTTTACAGTCCCACTCCAAGAAAAGCAAGAATTCTATTTATAGAAACAAAGTTTTTTTCTTTTTTAAATAGAGTAAAACTTTCACAGAAACTCATTGTATAGTTAATTTGGTTTCAAAAAATGTAAGCCTAAAGATAAGTTCCTATAGCATTGAACTAAATTAACATTTATGGTTTTCTATAATTTCAAGATAGCAAACATTCCCAAACTATACATAAGACTTAAATCAGCGCTTTCTAATTTTCACAAACCCAATCTCCTCCCAAAAGCCAAGAGAAGAAAAGAGGAAAATTTCAGTTTGTCTGGATGTGATGTGCCTACACCTATTTTGCATCACTGATTCCATGCCCTTAGTCATTAAAAAAACTGCCCATCCTGTCTTTATAAAAAGATTTAGTGACAACTAAATGAGAGAAATGACCATTTGTGGTCAGGAACATATGTATTTTTTTCAAGAATGCCAAGTGAAGAACTATAGGGGTTTTTTTCTCATTGAGGGGGGAGTCTGTTTTCATGGTGTTCTACATCTGTTTATTGTCACTATGGAATGTACTAGTAAAGCATTCTGTTTTAAAAAATATATTTGCACCATTCATTCCTCCAAAAAACATTATTTCAAAGGTACCTGGATTCAGCTTTATTGATGGATGTGAGCCAGTGCCAGATATCAGCACTATTTTATTTTATCGGATAAAGTTGTAGACACTATCCAATAAGATTCATCCTTGTATCATTATGTCACCAAGGTAGAAAATTACTATTGTGTGCCCAAAGAACCACCTGATCTCTTAAGGTGGAATAGAAACAGCTCTTTCTTCCATCCAGGACTTTAGTGAGACACTAAAGATTCTGCATGCCTTTTTTTTTCTTTCTTCTGTTCAGTCATATACAATTCTTGAGGAATAGCCTGGAATAGTCCCTGCTGTTTTCTTGGCAATGTTTTTCATAAGCGGCTTCCTAGAGCTGGGAGAAATTGTCTGGTCCAAAGTCACCCAGCTAGCTTTGGAGCCAAGGTGGGACTGGAACTCACCATCTCCTGGTCCCTAGCCTGATGCCTAAACCACCACACCAAACTGGCTCTCTCTCTCTGCATGCTTATTCCAATGCCAAATTGTAATATAGATGTTCAGGCCATTTGTTGATAGGCTTTTTAATAGCTGTTTGTACGGTGTGCATGTGAGAAGCATGTTGCATGGCCATTCAGCTGACAATGCATTGCCCTTCCTCAGGCTCTTTGTTCCAGCTACACCAGTTTTTCCACTCGCATGCTGATTGAAGACCACCTTGATAACAATGCATGGTATGTCCTGAGGTAGACTGAAAACATCTTTATTGCTTATTGTTTTCTTATTTCATCTACAACTTATATAACTTTTTCACAGCTTGAGCTAATGCAGCAACTGACAGTAAAAAAAATTGATCTGCTAAAAAAATAACATAAATTCTTAAAAAACCATTGCTACAATTCATATCTGAACTAGCTTAATGGTTCCATGGCACAGTGTGCATGAAAAGCACTAAAATGCCCTTTAGTTCTGTTTGGCATTGTGTAGCCTCTTGAATGGAAGTCAAATAGCAGATGAGTATGGAAATTGAATTTCCTCTTATGCATAGGCAAAGCCATTCCACTTATATTCAGAGAAAGTGTGCCTCATGCTCTATTGGCTCATGTCTTTCTAACTTGTCTTTGAACTCTAATTTTCGAATGCAAAAATAACGTTAAGTAGGCCAAAATTAAAGTGTCTTTCTCTTTTCCTGAATGTAAATATACTTGGTTGGAACCAGACTTGCATTTCTGTAAATGAAATACTACTTCTGTTTGGAAAGAGAACCAATGTCCAAGAAATGTTTTCTGCTGGTAAACAATCTTTGCCAAATGTCTTTTCTCCTTGCAGCCGTAAGCCCTACCTCTCACATGGTTTTGGAAAGTTTCTCAATTCTCCAGAGTAGTAACTATATAAATAGCTTTATTGCTGTAATCACAAGTCATAACAGTGTAGCACAGCATACAATACAAGAAGACAAAATAAGAAAAAAATATGAAAAGAATGCTAGATATAAGAAAATCAGATCAAAATTAAACCAGGACTACAATTAAGAACTTTAAAAATGCATTTGTATCTTTAAATGCCAACAAAGCAAAACCAGCAACTTAACTAGAGTGCTATCAGTTAAAATATCTACAAGAGTTTAGATGTTCAAAGTCAGAGCCCTTGAGTTTCTCTACCACCATTAATTTGACCCTAATTTTATCATCAATGGGACAGGGGAGGACATGGTGACTAATTATCTCTGCTTGACTGGTACTCCAAGGGTAGGGTTGTGTGTGTTTTTGTAGGAATTGTACCAGGATGGAAATGTAGATGGCTATACTGCAATAGTATATTTATTGACATCCTTTTCAAGATGCCTCCCTCTATTCCAAGAGGCCTGACTATACATTGTCTTAAATCTGGAACATCCTATTCTGTAAACAAAAGGTAGTTTATGTTTGCAGAAAGTACTTGGATCCATTGAAAATTCTTCCAGGAGAAAGAGAGGAAAATAGTTGTCTAATGGTACAGTATGGGAAATTTCAAAAACTGCTCCTAAAAACGTGATACTTTCCAGAACCTCATGGTAATTGGCAGCAGGAGAGCTAGTAAAAATAGTATCACCACTGCTTTTGCGGTAGAACATCCTGTGAACAAAATAAAATTCATAGGTAGTGTTAATTCATCTTTCAGTTTCATAACTAATAGCTTTTCCTAAAAATAGGGTAAATCTTAAGGAGAAAAAGTGTGAAGAAAAAATATTTTTGGCCTTTTGTCTGCAGTCAATAGAAGCAGGAACAAAAAAATGGGGGTTTTCTTAGTTAATATTACTATCCCAAAAGTGCTTGCAAGCATTATCCCAAAATGTAATTGTATGTCTGTGGTGTGGCTTGGAATTACAGCAAGCAAAATATTTGCCACACAGAAAACATTTGAGCAAGGATGCCTTCTCAACTGGGTAAGTTTAGATCATTGTGAATATCAGCTTAGTAAGGCCACAATTGGTTTTAAATATAGAACAGGCAATCATAGTGAGTATGAAATATTTTTCTTGCTTAGTTACTTAAAATAAAGCAAACTACTTTTTGAAAATGTAGTATGAAACCAGGCAAAAAAAAATCAGATTTTCTATATCCAACTGAAGCATCTCTGGGTTTATTTAACTCCAACTTCTGAATTTTGATTCCTTAAATTCCCAGCTTGGTGTTTATGTACAAAACATTTTATATATAATCAACAGACAAAAAGCCATAGTTTATCTAAGAAGCTTTTGAGCTGCATGGTTCCTTGGTAAAACACATACTTTGCTTGCATGAAGTTCCAGAAAGGACTATAAAAATCTTTGGAATTAGTCCTGATGTGTTGAAATAGAAAGAACAAGATGGCCTACCCTAGAATACATTTTTTCATAAACATTCAAACATCAATGAAGTGGACTGGGCTGAAGGTATGAACCTTCAAAGTTGTCAGTGATGGGTTTTATCTTAAATTAGGCTATGTGTCATATTTGCAAGAAGGGGTTATGCAATATGCATGTTTATGTATTATCCAAAATGTACAATAGCTGTAAGGTTTTAAGCAGATAACCCACAACTCCTTCTTTAAAAATGCCATCAAAATCACAGAACATGGAATTAATAGGATTAAACCATGGTTTTTGTGTGATGGTTTTGAAACACACACACACACACACCCCAAAAAAAACCCACCTCATCACAGCTTTTATTTATCCCAAGATCTGATGTTTTACCATGCTGGATTTCTTGCATTAGTCCCATAAAATAGCACCATAGCCTTCAGGGATCATCCATATTATATGCCATCCTAAGCATTTTTCTGCAGAAATGATAGGGATATTAAGTTTATTAAAATGTTTTCATTTGGAAATTATCTTCAAATCAGAAAACTTTAAGCTACATGGTGCCTTTTGTACCTGATCATTTATGAATTTGATGCAATTGTATGGAGGCTAAAAACTGAAGCAGATGAACAGAAAGACTTTATGAACTTCATATGAACAATAGTGACTGCAATATTTACAAAATTGCAGTGAATCAAACAGCATTGTATTATTTCTTTTGGTTTTTTTATGGTTACTATACGTATATGTGTATACTTGCTAAACTTGTGATTTAGATTATTTGTGGAGTTTTAAATTTTATTTATAGTTTGCCTTCTTTTTGTACAACTCAAGGAAGGTATACATAATGTTTCTTCCTATTTTCCTCAGAAATCTTGTAAAGTGAGTTGAGCTAAGAGAAAATGATTGACCAATGGTTTCTGTGTCTAAGGCAGGGGTCTCCAACCTTGGATACTTTAAGACTTGTGGACTCCAACTCCCTGGCTGAGGAACTCTGGGAGTTGAAGTCCATAAGTCTTAAAGTTGCCAAGGTTGGAGACCCCTGGTCTAAGGGATGACAATCACACACATACTCCCAATTTCTAATCCAGCACCTTAACCACCACATCAAACTATAGACTAGGGGTGTTCAACCTCAGCAACTTTAGCAGCTTTAGCAACTTGGCAACTATAGCAGCTTGACAATTCTAGCAGGTGTGGAAACACACACACCCCATCGACAATAGTAACTGAACACATAGACAAGCAATCAGTTTAAATGAAAGTTAATTAAGATAATTGACAAGCATTGTTTAGATTGGGTTTTGAGAACAAAGCAAATGATATATGCAAGTTTCAAAGCTGAAATTCAGCTGTCTGTCCTAATAATGCATAGTGCAGTTAGCAAGTGCTATTATTTAAAAAAAACAGCAAGCTACTTGTGGCAACTTTTTGTCACACCAATGTATTCATATTTAATTAGAGAATATGGAGAGTGAAATGGAAAGTGACAGGTTCATTACAGATTTTATGATATTGCTATTCTTTAAGATTGTTCTTTCTACTATCAATGAGGAAGGGAGCATGTGTTAAAAGTTGCCTACTGTGAAAGAGTTGACCTAGCCAGTTTTCTGTCCAAATTGCAAACCATAGAAGTACAGAGCATTGTGTAAAGTTACTGAATATTTTTGAAATATATCATGGAAGAGGTTTTAATTTTCTGTACTTACATATTCCACGTAGTTCCTGTATAAATACAAATTTAATTCTTAATTAACAGCTATTTATACAGTGCAAAACCAGTTTTGCAAATATATGTATAGTATACAGGTTTTTAATACCCTGATTGTATTTGAATAATATAATCTTAATGATCTATGCACTGGGGGATAAACAGCACATTTTTACAATTAGTGTCTACTTAGGCAGAATAAAATTATTATGAAAATGTCTGCTTGTTATTTGCATACTTTTTAATATCTACATGCATAATAGAAGAACCTCTCATATTCAAATTTAGTTCAGCATTGAAAGATCTGTTAACTCCACATAGTTTATCATTTTGAATACTATGATATAGGGTGGGAAATTAACTGGAATTTAAAATCATTTCTTATTTCCCAATTGTAGATATTTATTCCAGGCTGCTTTAGTGGAAATGAAACAAATTTTATAAAAGTTGGATTTTCCAGTAAGGTAATTGCCATAGTCCAAGTGAGTACACACACAGTATGCAGTAATTGTCCCTGACAGCAGGATGGATGGAGATTGGAATACAAATAATCTCTGTGGTATTTACTAGCTATAAAATTAAAAATTATCTATATATTTGGTGGCCCACCAAATGTCTGTGCCAGTTTACGACTAATGCTACTTTTGGATTATGATTAACTACAGGTTATTTGACCATAAATGTTTCTCTTTTTTTCTTGCTAGGCATAACACCTACAATGAAAAACCTCAGAGCTTTTACAGCAAAAACTGTTTTGAAGAACCAGAGCTGCAAGAATTGTTCCTTTGACTTAACATTTCATTGGATCTCATAGTCTTCCTCCAAACATGGCCTGAAATCTTCCCTCTTGGAACTCACCCATACGAGATACCAATTGCACCAGCAAAATAACAAATTCTTAGGATGCCTTAAATTTGTAGCCATTAGACAATATACAAAAATTAATCATGTATGTGTCTATGTCACTTTTTGTAAAGTGTTCTGTTTAAGGCAGGGATGAAAAAAGCCATGGATTGGAAACCCAGTGATGCAAGGATCCTTCCAAATAATCATCTGACCTCCATTTTTTACATTCTCTGTTGCATGGGTATAATGTAGCGTGTCCTTTATCTCTCTTTTTCGAAACCTATTTGTGTCTGTTAAAAAAAGAAAGAAGATGAAAGAAAGGCTCTGTAAGTCCATATTGTTGCTGAGCCCAAGGCAATGGCTCCCTCCCTCCTTTTGGTCCCTATATTTTGTCACTCTTTCTGAATGTTTGTATAAAAGAAAATAAACCAGTATTAACCAAAACAAAGTACATACATACACATTCAAATGTGTATTCTACTTAATTTCTTTTAATTATCTTTCTGGTCCAATTTATTTGAAACGCTTTGTGTCTTTTCATTTAAATAATCTTAGGTAAACTATGGTTAGGATTTTTTGATATTAAATCATTTTTATAGGGATGCTGATGTTTTGACCTCTGATCATCATCGTCTTCACCACCATCAAAAAATTCTATAAACTAGAATAAGGATTTGTTTCACTAGTGTTCAGTAGATATAAAGTCCTTAAAGTAAGATAACAGCTCAAAGTACAACAACATAGAATCTATTTGAGGAGATACATCCTTTGTCCCAAAGTCAAGTGAACTTGTGGTCCCATTGTTCATGCAGCACCTACCTAAAACATTAGTACAGCAAGGCAGGCAGAGTTAAGCCTGATGTTGCATTATAATCTCCAAATTTTGATGGATTTCATAAGCAAGTAATTCAGTCTAAAATAAATAGTCTGTATATAAAGGCTTTTATATACTCTTTCAATTCAGTTTTATCTCCTGGCAACTGCCTGGACAAGACTTCATTTTTCTTGGCAAGGTTTTTTAGAAGCAATTTGTCATAGAACTGAGAGACAATAACTAGTCCCTAGGCTGCCAGTTGGCTTTGTACCTAAGGCAGGACTGGAACTCATAGTCCTCCAATTTTTAGTCTGATGCCATAACTGTACTCCAAACTGGTCTTCTTAAAACTTACTTAAAAGCATTTGTATTATTTTACTACCCAAAGATGAAGTGATATCATAGTCATTTCTAGTTCTTGCAGTTATTCTGTCATATTCAATGTCTGAGAATTCTGCATAAGGCTAGGGAAAATGATGGCATCCTTCAACATAAACAGCTGAGTTTGATTACAGAATTAACTCAGGTCACATATTGTAAGCCATAGTTACATAACATTGTGGTTCATTTTCTAAATGATGACTGGCTAAATTATTAGACTAAGCCATAAATTGTTATAGTTAGTATTGATTCCATCCAGGCATGGCACTATATTGTGATTTTCTAACTGGTCATACTGTTGGGCACTCTTACTGATAAATTATATTATCTAATCCTGGTTTACTTTAAGTAGCATGAAAGGCTAGTTGGACTGATCCTCATGCACTGAGTTTGTTTTGACTTTTCCAAAAACCCTTTGGAAAATCTTTTTATAACCATCATTTAAGTATGTAAATGTATTGTTTTCCTTTCTCTTTGTTTTTCCATATTTTTGCACAAGAATTATTAAAATGTTGGGAAAATACCAAAAACTTCAATGGAACTAAGATTACATCTTTTTAAACAACAAATAATATTTCATATTTACTGGACTGAACTGCATTTAGATATAGTTACTTTGTTGGAACTGCAATGAAATTAATGCTTTATTTAAACACATGTTTTGACAGAGTCCAAGAATTGTTCCATTTGGGAAAGAATTCAGTTTTGAGATTCAGTATTTTCAGAAGTCAACATTCTTTTAAAGTTCATTCGTATCGCATCACAGGTTGACATCTGAACAAAGAAAGCATGTGTTGTGACCCTACTTAACAGCTAAAAAGCATTGTTCAGCATTGGGAATATAAATGTCAACCCTGGATGCCATCTTTTTCTTTCAGTCTTCAGCGCTGGCACATTTAGTGCATAGGACTGCTGTGGGAAACTGGGAGGGGGGTTGCATGGATAGATAGATAGATCACAACATTCTTTTCTCTGGGAGTCAAGGACGTTCAGCCTGCACCTGGATAGGTGTGATTGGGAAACATCTCCAGTTGGGGTCAGTGGATTAACAAGTTTTTTATTTTTATTTTTTAACTAACAAACAATATATGAACAGTGTGACCTCTGGATATCCTTCATTCTAATACAAGTAATACTATCCAAATCAGTCATAATGATTACTTTCAATCAACTCTCATATTTATAGTCCATAATATCCATTTACCTTAATTTACAATCTTATCATTATTCAATCATTCTAAATCTTCTCTAGCTGTTACTTCGTTTTTATTATATAACCATATATATATTAATATTTCCCCTTCTCTCATTTCTATCGCCCTTTTCCACTTTTGCTCATATCACCCTTTACCAAAATAAAACTCCCCTTCTTTCTCTCTTAACCTTTAATCATATCCCCTACCTCAGAGAAGAAGGAAAAAAGAGAAAGGGAGAGGGAGGGAGGAAGAGAGATGGGGAAGCAACAACAAAAATAATCCATATATCATTTCCTGCTGCTATTTTAATTGCTATGCTTTAATCTAAGAAGAGGAAATGGGAGAAACAAATCTAAACAACACTTTAAAATATATTGATAATAAAAATAGTAATCATTACCTATTGTCTCTTGCCTGCTTCAGTACTTTAACTGCTATGCTTTTCTTTTTTTTAACTTGCCTTCCATATTCCTCTCTTGAATCTTTCCCTTTATCTGCTCTTATATCTTGGATTTTCAATCTGAGTAATCCATCTCTTCCTCCTTCCCCCACTCCTAGAATTTCTACCCAATTCCATATCTTTCTTTCTGACACCTCTTTCAACTCTCTTAATATATTTCCCCCAGTTTTAAATCATCACTGTTATTTCCATTATTGTCTCCCCTTTGTTTTTTATTTCTTTTGCTGACTCCTCCCCTTCCTGTACATCATAATCTTTAGTCTTCAATTTTTGAAACACATTTCCCATTTTCCACATGAATTCTTTAAATATGTTCTCCATAGTGTCTTTTGTGTTTTGAAAAATTAATTCCATCTCTGTCAAAGATCCACAGTCCAAAGTCTATTCAGTCATTTAAACAGTCAGCTCCTAAATGATCCCAGAGTTCTCAAAATGCCTTGTAATTTTCTTTCATTCATGGGTGTAACTCTCCACTTAAATTTCAATACTCAAGTGGAGTAGGTTTTATATGTCCAACATCTTCAAATCCAAGTGAGAAAGCAAAATTGATTTTTAGTTCCATAGTTCCGCCATTTTAAAATGCCTGTTTCTTTAAAAAGTAGATTGTTTATTTGTTTAAATCTCCAGTTGCTAATCATTTAGTTCCTTTACGTAAAGTTTACCATATATCTCTGAGTCAATAGCTTCTCAGTTTTATATGCCCAGCAGTCCAAGTAAAAAAGCAATTTTAATTTTTAGTTCCATAGTTCCAGCATTTAAAAATGGCTATATTTTAAAAAGTAGATTGTTTCCTTTGTCTAAGTCTCTTTCAGTTGCTAAGCACTTGATTACTTTTAAAATGCTTATTTACCATTTAACAAATCACTCTTGAGTCAATAGACTCTCCCAGCTACTTTGGGGTTAAAATTTAAATAGGAAAAAATTCTTCTCACCAGATTACCATTGTTCAGACAATCCTCTGGCTTAGTGGGCAGAGATGTTTAGATTTCTTTTCCCACTTTGAAACCAGCCATCTTGGTTCCTTCTCCTCCCTGTCATGGCATAGAGGAAAAAAACCTCTGGGTCTCAACAGGGTTCTTTCCTGGAATTCACAGAATCACCTCTCCTTAGCTTTTGCTGCCCTCACAAGGCAGCTTGGGTTCTTTTGAAGAAGCCCACAACAGGGAGAAGCCAGCACATGAACGGAGACAGGTCCATTCTTGGTGACTGGTATTGTGGGAGGCTCCACCCCTTTCTCCAGGTCAGTGGATTGATTGGACCATGCAATGAACTTGTGGGTGCTGGGCAGGGATTGGACTTTCCTTTGGGTGGGGAAAACGTGGAAGCTTTCAGACTCTGGTTTTCCCAGATGTGACAATATGACATCTCTAATAAAATGGAACTTTGAGGAACTTCTGGCCTCAGAGTCTTCTTTTGTTGGAGGTGTTACTTGGAACCCTGACAATAAATTTAGGACTTCCAATAGACTATAGAGTTGATATTACCAGCAACGTATGAATCAATATCTTATCAAAAGAGATTAGCTATGGAAAATTATAATGAATTGTGATTTTTATTCTTTGAAAGGTTTATTGTACAACATTTGAGTATGTGTTTCTGTGAGTATATTTCCTGTGTGTTTTTGTTTCTATTATTTGTTTGTTTGTTTGTTTTTTGTATTCAGTTAAGAACAAAGACATTTTGGGAGACAAAAAGAAAAGAAGGGGGTCAGCTATTCAGGAGCTAACTGATCAACAGAGAAATTGATCTGTGGACTGAAATTGTCAGGCTCCATGGGGGGAAAGCAACCATGTCATGCTGAGGTTTAAAATAACTGGGGCAGGAAAAGTTTGGAACTTATATTGAATTTCAGGAAGGTTTAATGCATTCAGATGTACCATGGGTCAAGATCCTGAAGGATAAACAAGAAAATTGGATGAATATGAAAAACAAATTGCTGAAACCTGCATGTAAATAATCCTAACAAGAAGAAAAATGGGGAAAGCTTTAAGGGGGTTATAAACAGTGAGCTCACTGTCAAGCTGAAAAGCCAAAGGGAGGTACCATATATAAAAATGCCTTCATAACAAAGGAATACAAGCTGGTAGTTCAGACTTGTAGACATGCACTTTAGGCTGAATCTCAGGGAGAGATGGCTGGAAAGTATCCCAAATGTAGTAAGAGAGTCAAGAGAAACATTGGCAGTTAAAGAAAAGTTGAAAGGGCTCTCTGTTTTTGGGTAGAAAAGAAATCTGGAGTAATAGGATGAAGACAGAACTTCTTAACACATTACGTGTGCCTTTCATCTCTGCATAGTCTCTTACAGGATTGGAAAAACAAGGAGCATGTTTCACAACTAATAAAAAGTACATAATCCTCCCACACATTTACTATTAGTTCAAATGAATTTCCTGGGCCAGATAACTTACCAACCAGGATGTTTAAAGTGGCAGAAACATTTCAGCATCACCCACTATAATCGCTGAAAACTCCCTGAGAAATGCTGAGCAGTCAGAAGACATGAAACGAAGAAGTCATGTCAGACTAGACCAAGGGACTAGTCTGATACACAAATATAGTGCTGTGGGTGTAGTGTACCTTGATCTCAATCTAACGTTTGCCAGAGTTTCTTATATTGTGTGCAAGGTGGATCAATGTTTTGTTAGAGAATAGTACAATACAGTGAATTTGCAACTGGTTAAGCAACAACACAGAAAGGATGCTTATTACAGTCATCCATCTTTGGAGAGTGCAGTGGTGTGAATGAACATAACACCTTTCTGCAACTATTTAAGCTAGAGAGCTCCTTCTGCAGGCTTGTGTGGCTATGCTCAGCAGCTGCCGCACAATCTTGAGTAAGGATGGTTTTAGTCTAAGGAGCTGCTATATTCATATCCCTGCCTATTTCAAAGCATATATAACTAGTGATCCACTGATGTGATGCTTATGTTATTTGGATGATGTAGCATCGGTACAAAGTGCCCATTAGGGGAACTAGGGAAAGTATTACATTATTCAATACAGTGCCTGATAGTCAGTGCAGACAATGGAATGAACTGCAGCCCAGAAATAACAGTGTCAGAATCAGTGACCTCTAATTAGTTTTTGGCCATGGTTTGGTTTCCAAAGCTTGTTTCAATTCAGATTCTGAATGTTTCATTACCAGACTAGTTTCTGAAATGGTAAAATCTTGGTTCTTTAATAAGGAATAGATTAAAATGACTTCTTCTCTTTAAATAGCAATGCTTATAACATTAACGTTAAACGTATTTTAATTAATACATTAGTATTTTAATATTAAAATTAATTAAATTTAATTAATTAAAATACTAATTATTGATTAGTATTTTAATACTAGCAGGACTAGTAAACATAACTTCTAAAATCCATTCTATCATTTTTATCAGTATCTGCCATTATTGTTTTAATGCAGTTTACTGGTATTTTTTCTTGTCATTTTATTTTTTTTCCTTCTTACTTTTTTACCTTCCTTTACTTTTGCTCATTGTGTTGTTTAATATAAGGTCTTCTCTAATTCTTCCTCAAGATCTCATTGATGATCCTCACTCTGTCAAGGACCTTTGAGTACTCATAAAAATCATTTGTGCCAAAGCCCACTGTAATAACATTGCAAAAAAGGCATTAAGTGTTGTAAATCTAATCTTGCGCAGCTTCTTCTCCCAAAATATTACACTCCTTACCAGAGCATACAAAACATTTGCTAG
>JANHFP010004003.1:514477-528504 GCA_032468135.1 Calamaria suluensis | reverse complement strand
TGTTGACCTCACTCCATTCCTAAGAGGTCTGTAAGGGGCGTGCATAAGAGCACCAGCGTGCCTACCGTCCCTGTCCTAATGTTCTTTCTATTAGTATTCATTTTTATATCCAATTCATGCTTATACTTATATATATATTACTATATTACCTAATATGTAATCAACAAATAAAAAATAAAAAAATAATTTTAAAAAACTTACAGCTTTCCCCTCATATCTAGCTAGGTTTATTTTGTTGTGGTTGCAATGTCTTTGAAGTTCAACTAAATGAATAGCAGCAGCTCTAGGAAGGGTCTGTATTTCCTTCTGTGTAATGGAATAACTTGCTGCATTTTGTGTACTGTGGGAAAGTATGGGGTGAGCTGCATACATTTTGTTCTGGGACAGGAGAGAAAGAGGGCTTAGAATGGAATAGTCAGCACTATTCTGAGCTGCTACCCACCTGCCTCTATGGCATGGATACTAGAATTTCTGTGGCATTACCATCCCTGATTTTATTTTACTTTTTTATAGTTACATATGTAATATATAACTAATGTGTAAATAAGTTACATATTTTCTCTTCTATTGGAATAAAAATAGTTATTTGCTTTTATAACTTTACTTTGACTAACAGTACGATCTCCAATTTTAAAGATTATGAATCACTAAAATGTTAATTCATCATGAACCTTATGGACATTAATAGCGTACCATCCTTTTGATGGCTGAAAAGTCAATGCAAAGTCAATTTTCTTTAGAGTAGTATTTTTCAAGCGTGGCAACTTTAAAATGGATGGACTGCAACTCCCAGAATTCCCCAGACAGCATTTGAACTGAAAAATATACAGGCATATAGAGCAATGTTTAGTAAAATGGAGATCTAAAGCCAAGTAGCAGACTTCTCCCCACCACCTATAAAGCAAGCCCTTATTCAGTTTCCATCTAACCTCTGCAACAAAGCTCAAAGCCAAATTAAGACAAAGATTCTTTGAAATCAAGACTGATCCCTGATAGAGACATTGTCACTGCAACTGGCAGCTTTAAAACTGACCTTGGCTGATTTTGAAAGAGCGAAACAGGGTTGTACCAGGTTAATACCTAAATGGGAGGCAACCAGGAAAGTCCAGGGTTGTAGGTTAGGCTGGCCAGGTAGAAAGCATCCCAAAAGACAGTGACAAATCATTGATTCATTGACATATTTTGCATTTCCCTATTGGTCAGCTGGAGGAAGCATTGATTGGCTCATGGTGTTATCAACTGTTTGCAGTAGGCAGAAGTAAAGGTGATTGTGAGTTGCAGTGGTGGGTTTCAAAAAAACATTTTCTACCAGTTCTGTGGGTGTGGCTTGGTGAGCATGACATGGCATGGTGGGTGTGGCTTGGTGACATGGCAGGAGAAGGATACTGTAGAATCTCCACTCCCGCCCCACTCCAGGGGAAGGTTGTTGCAAAATTCCCATTTCCTTCCGATCAGCCGGGACTCGGGAGGCAGAGAATAGATGTGGTGGGGCCAGTCAGAGGCGGCATTTACCAGATCTCTGAACTACTCAAAATTTCCGCTACCGGTTCTCCAGGACTGGTCAGAACTTGCTGAAACCCACCTCTGGTGGGTTGGAATCAGCTAAAGTTGTATTGGTTCCTGAATTGGCAAACTCCAATAACCACAAGAAGATGAGAAGGCAGAGTGAAGTAGAACTTCTGTTCCTCGCTCCCAAAAATCTGGAAATGGATAGTTTTTCAAAGAATCTGGCATTCATTGAGCTTCTGCCCTGATATAACAGAAAACCAGATATAACTTGAAATGATCTCTAGTAATTGCCCCCAGCCACGATGGGAAAGATAAGACACAGACACGTGTACGTACATACCTATATACCGTAACAGAATCAAGAATCATCAATATATTTTGTTGCTTCGGTTCCAGCTCTTTTCAGTAATGAGAGGTTGAGAAAAACCTCTATTCTGGCAGAATATTTATAGGCCCCAAACTGGATATGCTTAACATATGTGGAATCTGTTCTGAGCAGTTTTCCAGATTAGAACCAGACTACAGCTGACATGAACAAAGCAGATGGTGGGAGGGGGGAGTATGCCGATCAGCCCCCTTCTGTTGGGAAGCTTCAGTGCTGTCTTCTGAGCTTGTCCAATTATTATTTTATTGGGCAACAAATGTGAATTTGTTATGTTATGTGGAATCCAAATGCCTTTCAAACAACTCATCTTATCTGTTGCAAAGAAATCACTTTTTCTAAATAGAAATACGTTACAACTGGAAATTTTTGATAAAGCCCATTGCAGCAAAAATGTGGGTGGGATTATAAATATATATAATCCTTCTTCTCACAATGCTGTTTCACTTCTGTAAGTGATTAAATATATAAGGAAAGGATGAACCCCAACAAGATTTAGCTTTGCAGTATGCAAACCCAAACTTTATGGCTTGGGCTATACATCATATAAAAACTGTAACATGGTTTGTTCATAATGTAGTATAAGATATGTACCCAGTTGCTGCAGTCTGTAAGACATGGCTTAGCAAAATATATGAACATTGCTAATACTTTGTTTTTAGAAGATCTGATTAATGAAAATATAGCTTAGTGTAATGACAGAACCAAGTAAAAAGGTCTTACAACAATTCATTTAGTAACAATCTATGGAGATTCTCAGGCCATCCAGGTCATGGTAGACCCTGCTTTGTTCAAGAGTCAACTGAAATTTCTGGTCTTTCTTTGAAGACGCTTTGCTTCTCATCTCAGAAGAAGCTTCATGGATGAGAAGTGAAATATCTTTAAAGAAAAACTAGAAAGTCCAGTTGACCCTTGAACAAAGCACCTTTGGGTCATTGACTGACAGTTCAAAGTTACAACAGCATTGAAAAAAGTGACTTATGAAGTTTTTCACACTTACAACCTTTGCAGCAGCCCCATAGTCATGTGATCAAAATCCAGACTCTTGGCAACTAGTTTGTATCTGTTACGGCTGCAGTGTCCTGGGCTTATGTGACTTCCTGACATGTAAAGTCAATGAGGAAGCCAGAGTCAATAAACAATTGTGTTACTAACTTAACAACCACATTGATTCACTTAACAACTGCAGTGATTCACAGTGATTCACTTAACAGCTGTACCAAGAAAGGTCATAAAATGGGGTAAAATGCATTTAACTCCCTTAGCAATAGAAATATGGGCCTCCGTTGTGATCGTAGGTCAATGACAACCTGTATAAACAGACTACATTTATCCAACTGTCTCACGTACTGCTCATCCATATTCTTGTTGTGCCCACAATTTCCAGTCAGGAGACTAATTGCATTTTAAGAGAAAAATCCTAAAGCAGTGATTACCAATTCTATTTCTATGTTAGATTCTCAGATACAGGATTGTCTTCAGGGAGGATGTGGCAGATCAAGAAAGCCAAGATGGTGTAATGACCAAACAGAAAAGGGGCTGGGACTTAACATTCTTGACATCCACTTTCCCCTGCAGACACAGACACCTGTTCAGCTAAACCATCTCTGGTACAAATCCCATTTGATCTCTTTATGTGAATCCAAAGAGGTAGACTTTCTAGACAGGTATCACATCTCAAAGAATTGAGGCCTTTGAACTTTGGTGCTGGAGAAGACTCCTGCGAGTCTCTTGGACTGCAAGGCGATCAAACCAGTCAGTCCTAGAGGAGATCAACCCTGACTGCTCTTTGGAAGGCCAAATCCTGAAGATGAAACTCAAATACTTTGGCCATCTAATGAGAAGAAAGGACTAACGAGAAGAGCCTGATGCTGGGGAAGATTGAGGGCAAAGGAAGAAGGGGACAACAGAGAATGAGGTCGCTAGATGGAGTCACGGAAGCAATAGGTGTGAGCTTAGGTGGATTCCAGAGGATGGTGGAGGACAGGAAAGCCTGGAGGAACATTGTCCATGGGGTTGTGATGAGTTGGACACGACTTTGCAACTAAAAACAAAATGATATTAATTCGATTTAGGAAGATTATTAGAAAGTAGTTTAAAAAAAAGCCTTTAAGATAGCATCAGATTAGGTAAATGTAATCATAAAATGGCTTACATCAAATAGTGGATTCAGAATGGCTCAATTATGAAAGTGCTCTTTATTTTTTTACTAGAAAAAGGAAAATATCTGAGTAGTCATTTTATTTCTCTGTTTTTGAGGGAGTGTGAGGAATTTTTTTGTTAATTCTCAAGATATTGAAGACACACTCTCAATATGGTCACCATGTATGAAATAGGAAGTTAAGTTATTATCTGGATTAAATTTCTTGGAAATGTGGTGATTTGATGGCCATTTTTGTAGGATTACTAAATTTTCTGTGTAAGTCTAAGCATGGGAACAATTCCACTGTTTTAGAAATAGATGCTGTATTTATCTGTCTTTGACAGAATCAAGAAGGGACCCACCACAGAATTCACCTCCCCCCCCCCCAGCTATTACACTGTTAGCTCTTTAACTGCCATACTCAACTGTAGTATTCAATATTTTTTTAATTTGTATTTTTTTCTGAAATGCATAATATTGAAAAAAAGTTTTTTCCAGCAAACCTAGATATCTCCTGGTAATAGGAACACACCCACATTGGCTATGTTATATGTAGTATTTTTTTTCCTTCTTTTGTTTTTCAAACAAATTTTATTGATTTTCATGGGTCCCTGGTTCATGGGTAGGGTAAAAGGAGATGGGTAAAGGGAAGGTTATAGTTCCATCTTGGTACAACAATTTGTCATTCGGGCATATATGGTCTATTACAATATATTTTAATATTTTATTAACCGTTGGTAGAATTACATCCGTTCCAGAACTTAATATGTCTACATTTCATTTCATTTATCACACCTTTTAATTAATTTTCACATTATTTAATTACTGTATTTTTTCTCATGATCTTGTTTTTATTCCTGTCTACTGTTTAAATTGTTCTTATTTATTTTTGATTGTATATTTTAATTATGGATTTTATTGTAGGGTGTGCAGAGCCACCTTGTGTGAGATTGGTGACCATATAAATTTGATTTTTAATTTTTTTAAATCAGATTTTAATGAGATTCAGTCTGTGCACATGATACAATTTCTAAATTGAGGGCAAGTGTTGCTAATTGAAGTTACCAGTACATTTGTTTCCTCAAGGAAATCTAGTACCAGTGATTAAAATGGGATAAATATATTTTGTTACATACATTTCAAAAATCTGTACATGATTGATGGAGAAGTACAAATTGAAGGCCTGAGAGGAGCATCCTTTTTGGGGCTTTGTTTAGGGCAGTCTGATGCAGCACCATTGGACCGTATTCAGCTACAATTGTTCAGTCTGAGTTGTGTCTTCTTTTATAGGATTATTTCCAAATGTCTTGCTGAAATCAAGGTGGGCAGTGTTCATCCATCACACTAGCACTTAACTGTTCATTTATCAAAAAAAAGGAAAGCAGGTTGATTTGCCATTAATATTTTTAATCCTTGCTGGTTACCTCCTAGCAATATATTATTTTCTAAATACTCACAAACCAGTTGTATGTTGTATATAGTTAATGTGTTGCAAAACAGGAACAGCCTGCCCGGGTCTCAGTGGGCTGCTTGCAAAAGTAATAGCTGATACTTTGTTGCAGGGTATAATTATTATGTTCCGTTTGGTGTGAAAGCCGGCTATATAAATAGAGCGGCGAGGTTACAGCAGCAGAACTGTTCTGAGTGCGATTACTGTGTTGGAGTGTTTTTGAATAAACCTGTGTGAGTGAACCTTGGACTGGCTTATTTCCCACTATAACTCACTTCCCTTCCTCCTTCTCTTACTCACTCTGTACTGGGGGTGCGCACAGTGTTTCTTTCATCAGTACCGGCCACGGGAAGCTGAGAGTGGGTGGGGAGGAGAGCGGCTGGGCGTGGCCTTTTCCTTCATATTCAGCAGAAAAAAAGTGGGTCTTTTTAAAAATGCCGTGGGACACGGGGCATTTCGCTAAAAAATGGGTGTGTCCTGCCAAAAGTGGGACATCTGGTCACCTTATTTTATATAGGCATGGAAGCCATTTTACTTAAGGTAAAGTGATTGAGTAAATTACTTCCATTTTGGCCCTCGCAATGCTGAAACATTAAGTCCAAATCAAGTGTGCCCAGTGCCCATTGTATTACTGTCAAACATTCTAATTCATAGTAACATAAATTGAAGCAGTAATATCTCTGGAATGAAATTCTTTGGAACTAAATTGGCTAAGGCAACACACATTTCTATAACATACTAAATAATTATACAATGAAGAACTTCTATGAAAATAATCTAAACATGACAAAAAACCAATTAAATGATTTTTTCCCCACACAATTATGGATAATACTTTAAAGTAGAGGTCACCATACTTTTGGACCTCAGGGACCACTAAATTCATAATTTTACATCCTGTGGACCACTAATATGATCTGCCTAATGACCAGCCGGGTGGGCATGGCTAGGCAGTCATGTGACTGGGTGGGAGTGGCCAACTTGATGTCACTCACATTGAGGGATGTATCACTGGTCTCTACTCACTCCTCCCCTCCCAGCCTCCTTAGGACCCCCACAGGAAGTGCTGGGGCTAAGCCTTCTGCCTTAATGACAGATCCAGAATCGAGAGAGGAAGCACAAGGCAGGGAGGGATTTTGGGTTTATTTTGAATTTTAAGTTAGAAATTATTTTGATTGTTTTAATTTATTATAATATCTATTAAATTTGTAGATCTGTTCTTAAATTCTGTAAACCGCCCCGAGTCCAAGGAGATGGGGCGGTATATAAGTCGAAAAAATAAAATAAAATAAATAAAGACTGCCATTTTGCTATGGGTTTGCTACAAGTTCCCGACATCCGAGCTCTTTTTCCTATAAGTCTTAAACTCTTTTAAGGATGATGCAGGTCTGTTCTTGCAGGAGTTGGGGAGGATATTTATTTCATATTCTGGGCTGCCCAATCCAAAGCAATTGAGGCTGACTTCATAAAATTAAAATGATAATCATATATAAAACAATATATTGTTGTAAAAGACTATTTCCAGGGGTCCCAGATTTTTCTGATGTTTTTTCCCTTGATATTTTCAGTGGAATAAAATCATTGTTGTTTTTTTTCCAGTTCATTACTTCTGGATCACTATGTATATCAGCTGCGAAGAATCAGAACCGTAGTTTGGTGAGAAAGCTGAGGCTTTTAAATGTCGTTATGTTATGTTATGTTACATTACGTTACGTTACGTTACTTTATGTTGTTATGTTATGATGCTTTATATTGTGTATGGTTTTCAAATACTGCTCAGTCGTAAATCACCATTTGGGAAACAAAAGCAAATACAAAAATCATACCACCTTCCTTCTTTGATCAACTTTCACTTCCAAGCCTTGCTTCCCTTGAAAGTTCTATGTCAGCAGTAGAGAAAGATGAACCATCCAGAATTAGAGGCTCCCCTGGTTCCCCTTTTTGCAATGGGCCTCTTCCCAAATTCCCTTCCTGATCTGTCAGCAGCATGGCAAAAAGGAGAGAAGCCTGAAAGTGCCAATGACCTGTCACTTCTTGTTCTACCAGAACTTCCTTAGTTGCTGATGGTAGCCCTCCTACAAAGAGCTTGCTTTCTTCTCTTCTGTTTCTCTCTGGTTCAAAGTATTCATGGCCACGCAGGAAAGTTTTTGACTTTCAGCAGAAGAAAATCTTCAACTATCGTGATCAAAGAAATGCTACATTTCTGAAAAGAGAGAAGCAAAAGCAGCAATTTTTAAATTATCAGTATTCCCACTACTAGCTCCAAGGGTTTCTCTCTTCCCATTTATCTAGTTGACTCTGTGACATTATATATTTAAAAGAGCATTTAACATTTAATACTTAGGGTGTGTCATGTCCTAGCCAAAATGTTTGATAAACATTACCAGTTTTCCTATCATTTTTAACTACTTGGACTTCAGAAACAAAAATAAGGAATTTGACATTGTTGTGGGCTTTGGATTTCCAATGTAGGGAAATCCTGTTTGCGCTGCTAGGTGATGCCTATAATACTGAATGTTGTCTGGTTTCACTACTGATGGATAATGCACCATTAAACACATTACATAGATAGATTTTATTACTAGTTTTACCATAGTTAGTTGTAATTTTCTTTATGGGTTTGAATTTAATAAGACCTATGCTTTCATTTTCATTTTTCTTCTACTGGTACAGTATATTTCTCTTTTCTTTCAGCTGAAATGCAGTACAGGAATGAACATCACAAGTGCCATAATTGCATTATTTGGTATTCTGCAGTATATACTTGAGCTGACCTTGATGGATAGTCTTTTTTTAGATCACAAACCAGATGCTTGGAAAAAAGTAAGTAAACCAATCTGCTCTAGAATTTTGGCTTTGTATATAGAATCCAGAAGGATATTTATGCACACAATAGATATATCATAGTGTTAGGCAGGGATCAGGTGTGGTTTGGGGCAAATAAAGAGCTGGAGTCCAGATTTGCAGGCATGAGATTTCTTATGGAACTTTCCACAACTCCACAAAGGCCTGCTAAGGCCTAAACTTTACCTGTGTCATTTCTAACTAAGTATATTTTGACCGATTATCAGAATCTGGAATCAACACCAGGCCCATTGAATTTGGTTTGAAATTTTTCCTAAAATACATCTCAGTCCCAAGGACACGAGTGCTACAGGTAGCCCTCGACTTACCACGGTTTGTTTAGTGACCGAACATACAATTGAAGTGGGGGAAGAAGATTGTTTTTCACTGCTGCAGCTTCCCCAGCATCAAGTGATCAAAATTCAGATGATAGTTGCAGTGTCCCAAGGTCACGTGATCCCCCTTTTGCAGCCTGACAAGCAAAGTCTTTGGGGAAACCAGACTGACTTAACAACCGTGTTACTAATGTAACAACTGCAATGATTCACTTGACAACTGCAAGAAAGGTCATAAAATGGGGCAAAATGCACTTAACAAGTGTCTCACTTACCAATGGAAATGTTGGCCTCAATTGGGTTCATATGTGGTCATACGTTGAGGACTACCTGTATTTCATTTGAATGCTGAGTTTTTTAATAATGATCATTAAAACTCAATAATCCAAAAAAAAAAACCAAACCCCTAATACAAACTAAGAAAAATATAAAAAGAAAAAAAATGAACAGCACAAAGAAAAAAGGGAAATGGAAAAAAAGAAAAGAATTAAAGCCTCATCATTCAATATTAATTGGCAAACATCCAGTGAAGTTACTAGAAATAATATGGTATATATTTTAACCTTAAACAACCTTCATTGTTGTGTATTTTCTTTATGCAGTAACATAATTTTCTCCAAAAGCAAGCAAACAAACTATTCCCCATATCTTTTATTTATAAATAAATATTTAAAACCTCACCATTTAAAATTTTATTAAGAACTAATAGAAGCAACAACAAATGCTTTGATCTTTAATCCCTTCAAATAGCATCCCACAAGTTAATTTTCCATCATGTTTTTTTCTCTTAGAAACTCTAATTTTTGTAAGATTAACAAGTGCAAAAAAAATAAGCACAGGGTAACCTTAAAGTCTTTCATTTGTAACATAGTTTTACTTTTTGTCTAAAACAGTGGTTCTTTATATCTTGTTGGAGGTACTGAACCCCATCAGTTTCATATGCACATTCACCGAACCCTTCTTTATTATGTTTATAATGAGTCAGGTGCATGTCTTGTGTCACCGAACCCCTGAGACTGACTCCCCAAACCCCTAGGGTTCGATCAAACCCAGGTTAAGAACCACTGCTCTAAAACAGAGAAAAGGAACTGGCAGCACACCCTTGTTAGCGGGTATGCTCCCAGCTCCTTTAAAAGAGGTACTGGTAAAATCCCTCCTCACAAAGTCATCGCTGGACTCCACCGTTCTGGATAATTTTTGTTCAGTCTACAGAAGGCAGTGGCTTTGCAATCCAGATGATCCTGGAGGAAATAGATTATCTGGACTCTCTTCAATCAAATTTCAGGCCTAGATATGGGACAGAAACAATGTTGTTTGTACTAAAGAATTATTTCTGACGGGATCTGGATGGAGGTGGTGCACCCATCCTTTCTCTTATTGACCTCTATTAACATAGTATCTATTGACTGCGTATCCTGCAAGTCCACAGATCCTTCTTGGTGGGATGACATAGGGCTCAATGCTTTTTCAGCTCCTTTTTAACACCTGCACGAAACTACTGGGTAAGATCATCCATCACCATGTGATGAGGTATCACCAGTATGCTGATGATACCCAGTTACACCTCTGGCCTAGGTGAATGAGGGATGCTGTAAGGCCTGGAGACTGAGGGGCCTTCCAAGGTTCAGCAGTTCAACACTGGTAAGATTTTCTCCTTAAAATCTGGGTCTTAATGCACTCAGCCAAACAAGCTGAATTTGATTTGTCCCTTCTTTGTTCTGATGGATCTCACATATTTAATAGTTACATGGCAGGCAAAATTATCCTGGGTTTTGGCATGTTAGATAGAGCCACTGACATTGGGAAAACCAAATGGGTTTTCCCAATAAATTTGCTTTGCTTGTTTTCACATATTTTCTAGGAATGGAAAAAAAAACCCTTTTAAATGGCGTTCTTGGCTGATCTCCGTTTATACACCAGTTGCTGGTGTATCAGTGTTGATGTGTGTGTTCTTGGGTTAGGTTATTGTTTACTTATTATTGTTTGTCTGTGTTGGCAGTTTTTGAATTAGCTTTGAATTTTTGCATCTATAAAACTAATGGAGTTAGAATGTATGCTGGATTGTTCCTTTTTGCTTTGTCCCACATAAACAACCTTTTATGGTATATAACAGAGTAACAAGGTTCAGGTGAATTGTGTGCCCTTGTGCAAATATTTGATTTTATACATGGATCTGAAATATTACTGATCCCCATTTGATTCTCTGGGGTATACTTGAGATACTCCAAAACATAATAATGCTACAATATTCCCCAATCTGATTTCCTCATAATATCAGAGACCGTATAGCAGAGGGTCCCAAAATTGACAGCTTTAAGACTTGTGGACATAGCAGAGCTGGCTGGAGAATTCTGGGAGTTGAAGTCCACAAGTCTTAAACCTGCCAAGTTTGGGAACCTCTGCTGTATAGTGTTCCTGTTTTTCCCTGATGCAATGTTTTCCTCCCAGTGTTTCCAAGGAAGCAGCTGGGCATCCCTTCTAATGGTGTAGTAGCACATAGATGGATTTATTTCTCAGCAAATCACAATCTTTCCACATGTGTCCTCCTTACTCTACAGAATGTCATCATTTCCATCTGTACCGTGCTGTTCTTGTTCAGATTGCTGGAATTTTTCATCACTGTTTCACTTGCACATTTTGGATGCCAGACAACTTGCTGTGTTAATGACCAGGTAAGCGTTTGATGCTTTGATAATAACTTTAGCTTGTTATATCTGGACCAGGTGCGTAGATTCGATCAGAGAAAGGTGATTAAATGGCCAGGCCATAAGTCATCTGGATGTTAATTTCTACCTTTATCTCTATCAGAGCTTATAACTCTCAAAGGTTTCAGAGGATGAGGCCCCGGGTTATTCTAGGCAAGCACAATGCTAGAAGTAAAAAAAAAAAGTACATATGAGTATTATTTTCTGTTGCAAAAAAAATGTACATATGAGTATTATTTTCTGTTGCAGGTAGCCATGGGTTTTGTGCCTTACCAAATAGTCAGCGGATACGTACCAGTTCCAATTGAACCAAATCCATCCTCTCCACCAGCCTATGACAACGTGGTTACCATGCCAGAGTAAGAAAAATCAACAAGCCCAGGAAGGAATTGTGAGATATGTTGCACCAGAGGTCATAGGAGAAGCAATTCATATTATATTGTTTTTGTATTACAGCCTTAACGCACCACATTAAATGGTGGCAAGTTTTAAAAGAGCTTTTTTTACATAATAGTTATAAGAGAGAAGCAAGAATTTTTGTTTAGCTTTCTTCTTCCGTTATCTCATTATCCTGCGCTCCTCTCAATGCTTCCAGTTTTTTCCCCCCAGCGCTGTTTACTTCCAGTTTTGAAGACTTACTTTCACTGTCCCCTCAGGATTTCAATACGCGTCTCACCAAATATGTTAATCTTTCACAGATATACTGATATTTTTTGCTTTTAGTTCTTCTGACTTCCTGTTTTTTATTGGAAGGCCGTCACGGCTACGGACCAGCCTTACAGCTGGTCTCTTTTGGCTTAAAAAAGAAAGGGTTCCCTCTCCCGGGTTGGGGGCTCATGCAGCTCCTCTCTTTCCCCAGGACTTCCCCCTCACAAGGTCTACTCCTCCAGAGTCCTACCTGTCCAAAAAAAGCGACTTTTAAGCCAAACATTCGCTCAGGAAAATCAGAGGTAATTCCCCCGACCGTCACACAGCGACGTCACCTCCAGGAGGTTTTTGATGATGCACATGGTTTTAGTTCTTTGTTAATATTCTGGATTGCATTTCCTTTTTCTATTGACTGCTGTGTTATGAAGGAGGTCTGATGTTACAGAAAAGAACCACATAGCAAAATTGAAACACATGCAATTGGTAAACAAGTCATTGGCAATAGCAATGTTAAGAGCAGTTACATACAGTGATTACTCTGATCCCAAGGAGATTAATAGAAGTTTGCATTTAAGGTCAAGCCTGTAAAGTGTTTGATACTGTTGTTTCCTGTATATGTACAATAAAGCTAAATTAGTAGTGCTGATGGAGTGTCTGAATTGCCTGCTTACTAATTCAAACAACACCCCAACTCTCATGTTTAACTCTTCGTCTTCCAAGGAAAACTTGTTAGCTGCAAATGTTGGTGAGTCCTTTAGCCTAGCGTGTTGCCAAAACAGAGTTTTGATTTTTTTTCGAGTCAGAAAGGCAGATTAAAATAGTTCTTTTTTATGTCCATAAGTAGAGAGGGTGTCTCACTGACCACTCAGCCAAAGGAGGAGGAGCTTAAAAAGCTGGACAATTGCTTTATATATAGTTCAAACCCATTGGCTTTGGAGTGAGTTCTTTTACTGATTATAGTCACTTTGACACATTTCTGTGCAGAAGCTCTAGCATGTAACTTGCAAAATCCCATAATTTCTTAGTATGATTTTGTTAACCTTCATCTAAATATTCAGGACATGTGGCTTGCATATTATGAGTTTGAAACTCACTAAAGTTGATGTCCCAGGCAGCTTTGAACCTGTTCTTATCTGGCTATACATTCTTCATTCATGGCTTGCTTTGTTGCTTCAAGAACTAAAAACATTAACTCCTAATTCCAAGGGTCCTTTTTCAGGAGGCAACTGGAATTTCTTGGTCCTTCAGCTTTGACTGGGTGATGGGGAGTGGAAGGATTTAGCTTCTTTGCAGACAGCTGGTCATTTGCATTCTTTTAGAAAGTCACTGAGGCCATGTGGAGGTTTATCTGTGCCCTCAGGGTCCACCTGAGTAGTGCAAATGGGTGTGGAGCCTCCTTGACTGCAGGTTGTTTTCCTCCCTGTGTCCCTTCATTGTTGAAGACAGGCACAGGCTGTTGGGGGATGAGTCTGTTGTATGCATCCAGCTCTTTGCAAGGAGCATAAATCCTTCCATTCTCTACCATCCAGTCAGAGCTAAAGAAGCTTCATCGATGACAAGAGAAATGTCTTCAAAGAAAAAGAAACACACACACACACCCCAAGAAAGTCCAGTTGCTTGCTGAAAAAGCACCTTTGGGACAACCATGACCAATGATTGAGAATCACCCGCAGCCATCAACAAAACACCCAGACAGATCAAGTTATGCTAAACACACAACAGATCTTCATTATTAACTTGCCCCCATCATGTGTTTTGCTGTTACCCTTAAGTCAAGGTGATTTGTGTTTAAAAAAAACATTGATCCCAAAATATATTGTTGATGGATCCTGCCAGTCTAACAAATACAGTGAAAGGACTGCAACAACCACGATGTAGGACAAACTGGCAGAATGCATCCATGAGTTTGAGTTTGATCCTGTTGACACCGGTGACTTGGATAGGTTGCTGAGGTCTCTGAATGCCACCACATGCCTACTGGACCCCTGTCCCTCCTGGTTGCTGGTTGCGT
>JANHFP010004003.1:337368-353782 GCA_032468135.1 Calamaria suluensis | reverse complement strand
TTTATTTATTTATTTATTTATTTATTTATTTATTTATTTATTTATTTATTTATTTATTTATTTATTTATTTATTTAGGTTTGTGCGCTCCTCTAATTCATGGAGATTTAGAGTAGCTTACAAAACCCTCTTCAGTATAAAGCTTAAACATCAAGTTAACAAAAAAAAAGGTCATTATACTTTCACAGTCCCAGCTCTTTGCAATAGCTAGGGCTGTAATGGCTTTCCAGACGTTAGTAGGGAAGAAGTTAATCTAATTTGCTGGATGATGCTGGTCCAAATAAAAGCAGCCATCAGTGAAAAACCCGTCACCAGGTTCCCTGCAGATGGCATTTTCTTAAAGGATCAATTCCAAAGGCTCCACCTTCTAATCTATCAAGAGCTGGTCTAAAAGAACTGACTCAGGAAGAGAAGAAGGGAAACATAAACTGAAATATGAGCAGTTTTAAAGGGATGCTTGAATTCTTTTATCCTTCTCTCCCTCCCTTCCATCAGCACAAACACAGCCAGTAGCATGTGATAATATTTTCTATATGGCTATTATGATTGTTTTCTTAAACTGTGAAGAAAATAAGGATACAGCTAACCCACTAACAGAATCTTAAAACACTGTTGAAGAAATGAGATTAAAGTGTTGTGTTTTTTTAAAAAAAAATACAATCTGATTCAGAGAAAGAACAAAACTGGTATGAATTAGGAAGACACATCTATTTTTCCTTTTTCTAAAAAAAAAAAAACCTCTCACACAAAGCAGAAGGTTCATTCTTGGGTTAGGGGAAAAACATTCCAGACTGCCACTTGATTTTCCAATGGATGATTTTCTTTTGCTAACTTTTTCTTTATCATTGTTAGAGCCCTTTAAGCGACTGCCATAGACAAGGCAAACAGGAATATGTACTACAAAATGCTCCATAAAGACTGCAGGTTGAAATCCCAGTGGAGGCTGATGCTCCTGCTTTCTTACTGTAGCTAGAATGTATTGATTTTTTCCTCTCTCCCCCATTTTAGCTGCACCACTGAATTAGATATTGTGAGGCATCTTTCCTTGTGAAGACAGGAAAAACTGTCATGAACTTTTTCACCCTAACAATAGGGCATTTCAGACTAAAATATTGCAATAACGATTGAAGCCTTCAAAAACAAAGCTTCTTAATGTATCCCACACTGACTGTTCTGCCCAAAAGATAGCTGTAGATCTTGAGGATATAGGATGGCAGATTGGGGGAGGGCGGCGTGCATTTTTAGAGCTGTTTTGCACGTTAAAAAGAAAATCAATTGATGAAAACAATGCAGTCCTCTGGTGCGTTCTCAGGTTAGCACAGTGGTCTCGTCCAAGTTCTCAGCAAGCTGTTCAGTTACTGTTATAATTGGCTGATGAGTAGGTTTGGACCTAACTAGAATGCCAGAGTTCGATTTCATGGTGTCCTCTGTGAAGATGTGTCACCATTTAATCCTAGCTTTAGTGACATTTTTTTTTTTAAAAAAAGGAAACTCATGGGAAATCATTATGCTGTTTATATGTCTCCCATCCTGGAGAGCATTATCCTATGATATTTTAGCGCTGTTTTCTAGTGCATGATGGTATCCAGCGAAGGTTAAGGCAGAACAAGTCCCTTTGCAATTTTGTGACTATATTTCACTTACTGAAGGAAAAAGGGATAACTGACAATTAAGAATTCAGAATGTCACTAGGAAACGTGTTCAACTGACCAACAAATCCTCTGGGAGGATGCTTTTTATGAACCTAAGAGGGTAGAAAAATTGGGGTATTGTGGTTTTGTTTATATAATATCCTTCCTTAAGGCTGTACCGTTTCTAGTAAACATTCCTAGATATTTTTTTTTTAAAAAAGATCCTTGGTATAGTTAAATAATCATAATTAATACAAAGGAAGCAATGAAAACATCACCTAAACAATGATGTTTGATTTCTTTCTACTTTTACGTATTATCTTCAAGTTTATGCAATCACTTCATTTTTACATGTATCTTTTTAGCTGAATCTAGACTTACCAAAACAAGACTTTTTCTAAAGCAGTTTTTCCATGATAGAATTTGAAATAATTTTGTGTGTCCAATCACACGGCCAATAAAAAAATATATTCTATTCTCTCCTCATCCAAAGCTTTGTTTGAAAAATCTGCCTTTTTTAGAAGTATTTTGGAAAGTATAGCTTTTTGGTTTGCTTTTCTATAGTACCACACCTAATTCATTCCCACTTTTCTGCAAGATTTTGTACCTAAATATTATAATTCTAACACTACTTTTTATTTCTCTAAGGATTATTTATCATCACATTTTGTTTTAAAATGTTGGCTAGACAGTATTTTATTACTGATTGAGTGATTTTGGACCAGTCACTCTCTCTCATCCAAACTCAATTAACAGCATTATTGTTGTGAAGAAAATAGAAGTAGGAAGCAATATTAGGAAAGTTCAGTACCTCAAATTATGTATAAAAATAATAAAGATGGGATACAATATTTTCTCATATTTTTGGACTAAAGACTCACCCTCCCTTTCTCTGCTACTTTCAAACATTGATACTGTTAATGAATAATGAATCATCAATTAGTGTATGGAGGGGGTTTCATACCACAGAATGGAAAATTCGCTGATTAAGAAAACAAATTTTGATGTGGATATTTTTTTTTACAAGTAAAGTGTATTTATGTCTTGCCACCTCTGACAGCCTAGCTTTCAAAATAATATATAATACAGGTAATCCTCGACCTACAACCTGATTGTTCAAAGTTACAACAGCACTGACTCCTGGACTCCTGACCATTTTTCACACTTACAATAGTTGCAGAATCCCCATGGTCACATGATCAAAATTTGGATCTTGGCAACTGGTTTATTTATGATAGTTGCAGTGTCCCGGGGTCCTGTTATCACCTTCTGTAACCTTCTGACAAGCAAAGTTGGAGGCCAATCAGATTCACTTAACAACTGTATTACTAATGTAACATCTGTAGTGGATCATTTAACTACTATAGCAAGAAAGATCATAGAACTGTCCTGCTTTGCATCAGAATTTTGGGGTTCAACTGTGGTTGTAAATCAAGGGCTACCTGTATGACAAAAAAGTTGACAAATATTCCTAAAGTTTAGGAAAATAATGGAAATGATTACATCAATCAAAAAAAAACCAGCCCAAAGCATTGATATTAATATGTGAATTGCTTTAACAGTAATGTTTTGAAAACAAAAGATTAGACTGTTTGGTAGGGCCCAGAGAAGTTATTTCTAAAATACCATTCATCATCATCATCGTCTTCTAACAAAGCCATAATCCTTTGCAGGGTAGAGTCTGAGCAATTGAATGGAGCTAGCAGAGTGTTTAATGGCCAGATGCTCTTCCTGTTGCCAATGTGTAGTTTTATTCAGCAGATATATTCTCATTGTGCCCAAGAGAGAAATATCTGCCTCTACCTAGGCTCGAACTCTCAGCCTCCTGATTGTGAGGTGAGAGCTCCACCTCTAGGCCACTGCACCACTCCTTATTTCCAAAATATCATTAATGTGCAATATATGGATGAATATCAAACTACAACTGCAGTAATACCTAAGCCACAGCCACTCTGTCAATGGCTGCAGGGAACGGAAGTCTGAGAAAATTTGGAGTGGTCAAGGCCCCACTTCTGTTTATAGAGACAAGCCAATATCAAATCCATAATTTCAGATCCTGGCTAAATCAAGAATTCCAAACTTTCAAAACCTACAGTTCTTCAACGGTTTCATCACAGCTTCCCCAAGTCCCTTCTAATGCAGCTGCCAAATCACAACTTTGTGATCACAACTGAACAGTCATTATTATACACATAGGTATAATAATTATTATACACATTCATTTTATGTATTTAGTTCAATTATATTTGTATTAATTTAATTTTGTTTCTGGCCTTGTATAATTGTTTTTCCTGATTCTTCTTGGTATAGCCCTTGGTATGTCATGATCTCACTTCCCTTGCCCTGAGTTAGCATAAAATTTGACCATGGATCTATAGGGTACATGCTATCAGAATTAATTAAAAACAAAATCCGAAGTTGATGCTAATAAGCCACCTTTGGAAGACAAGAAAGTTCATAAGCTTGAGGTCCATTCATGGAATGCTGAAGTACAATTTAGGATTAAGTCTGAAGTCAGCCAATAAAAAGATATTAATAGCGACTTTCTAGCCCAGATACACTCCAATAGATCTAAATGACCTACAGAGAAAAGCTTTTCTCTCACTGTATTAAAAGTGTATTTAATTGCCTGCAGAACTTTTTCAATATTTTCCCTCAATACCTAGATTAGTGACTATTAGGACTTTCTTTTGCTTGGGTTAACAGTCTGTGTATTGTTATTCACTTCACATATCCTTTAACTTGCATCCCCCATCACCCCTCCTTCTGTGAATAACTAAAATGCAAACCAAGATGAATTTTGTAGCAGTAGAGTGCTGATTTTACAAAATGCAAATGAAAAAGACGTTCAATGTAGAATTCTCATGTAAAGGTGAACTGAAAGGCTTTCGAAATACCAGAAAATAAGAGTTTAAGCCAGAGGTTCCCAAACTTGGCTCTGCTGGCTGGAGAATTCTGGGAGTTGAAGTCTACAGATCTTAAAGCTGCCAAGTTTGGGAACCTCTGGTTTAAGCCAAGGTAGTCAGCATATAATATGAGATGTAACAGCCTACTAATACCTACTGGCCTGGAAGAAGCCATCCAATGACTGTTGGCATGTCCAGATAAAGCACAGCCAACAATCTGGAGCAGCCCTGTGTGTATTTTAAGAACAAGTCTGGGAATGGGTGGTAATCATGGAAATATATTCCAAAATTGTCTTCTGGCTTTTTAAATTTTATTTATCTTTGGCAAACCTACCAGATTAGCATCAGATTGGCCAACTGGCAGGGAACTGTATACCCAAAAGGTCTGGACGGTTTCATGTTGGGGAGAATATATATTTATTTTTCTTTCTAATTCATTGTTTTGATATAATTACCTGATCATCTTTTTAAAAAATAGAACTTGGGTTTAGATCTACACAAGTGTTAAAACATTAAAAAGAAAAACATAATGATTTCATATCTTATTTCATTGTTTTTAATTGAAGTGTATTTTCTGTTCTGAGCTTATTTTCTTCACTTTTTCTTTGTGGTGGTACCCAATCAAATAATGGTGTTATGGATGGATGTAATAGAATCTGAGTTACTACAGGCGGTGTGATCAAATGAACTTTAGCCAGCCCTACAAAGTTCTTATCCTATAAGCAGTGATATAATTTGACTGCGTTGATCAAGACTGCCTTCTACTAGTACACTACTATTGCTCTTGACTTTGTTTTCTCATCCAAAATCAATATGATATGCTTCAGGATAAACATTTTTCATTAGATAATTTCCTTTCTGTGAACTTGTAATTTTAAAAAAAGTATTCTTATTTTTTTTATAAAAACATTTTTGTATTTTTTGGGGGGAACGAAAACGACATGCACAAATCTTAAAACAGAAAAATGATCAATGAGTATTTTGATAAATGAGTATTTAACTACTATACCCAGCTTGATGCTGTGATTAAAATGCTGAACTAGAATCAGAGAAGTCCAGTATGAAGTTCCTCCTTAGCCATGGAAAGTCACTGATTGACTTGGGCCAGCTTTTTTAAACAGGCCAATCTTCCTTCTAAGATTGCTATGGGGAAAAATGGGAGAAAGGAATGTTGGAGCTGCCATTTTGAACTTCTGAAGAGAAGGCAAATCTATAAATCTAGCAAATACTGTACATAAAGTTTGTGGAAACATTCAAACATATAAAGTTGGTGTGATCTTCTTAATAAATAACTGTTTTTTTCTTTCTTTTCAATATCTTCTTTATGCCAGTTGACCTTTTTCTGTGATCTATTTGCAGCCCTTGAATTAAGTTGAACTGATCTCTTGGTCTATCAGAATCTTAATTCAAAGCTGTCTATCAAATTATGTGTTTTTTCTAGAGTGTTATACTTCTCGTTTTGTCCTTGTTAATAGTACCATAGTAAGAAAGGATAATTTGTGATTGTAACATTCCCAAATTAGAAATGTTATAAAATGTTTGATAAATTAGTATTTAACAACTATAGACAGATTTAAATATATTGCTAATTGATACCTTATAAAATGATTATGGGTTACATCATCAATTACTTCTTATGAAATATATGGATTTAATCTCCACTGAATTTTGCATTCATTGTCACTTGGACCAGTGATCTTGCACTTAGTCAAGGTATTTGAGATGAATCTGTGTGTTGTATGGATCTATCAAGTCAAACACTTCCCTGTCCTTGTTAAGACACACTAAATATTTCATTAATGAATCCAGCTAGACTCCCAGATAATCAGAAGACTTTTCCCAGGCTGCTGATGGACAAATTTCTTTCAGATTCCACTAGCAAAATGACTATTGGATGTGATCATGTTAGACTAAGTGCATTATTTTTTATTATTTTATTATAGAGTATTGTTTTAGAAAATGAAGAACTTCCCAAGATGTTTCTTGATTTTCTCAACGTTCGTCATTTTCCTTCCCTCCCAAAAGCAGAAAGTTGTGGGTAAGAACCAAAGTTGAAAATGCAACAAAATACAATAAATTTAAAATTCCAATTTCCCTTTATTACTAATTAAACTTTTATTCATATTTTTTCTTAAAATAGCAGACTGTTTCCTTAAATATGGCACTTAAAAATGTTCAAGAAATTCTTCAGTGATTCTATTTTGCATGTAAAACAAAGAAATTGTTATTTAATGTGTTTTGGCGTTAGCATGCTGAGACAGAATTTGACTACATATCTAAGTATTTGGTATAATTTTGCATTAGTCTGATTCAGTAATTGTTCCAGATTTAAAGTCTTTGCTGATAATGCAGGCCCCTTCTTTAGTAAGCTCTGATTTATTTCAGTAGAATGAGCTTATGTATGTCTACATTCTTTGGAAAAAAATACCATTTTACTGTACACAGTAAAAGTCCTTTGGGACATTTGAACATACATGACTTCTGAAATGACACTAAAGAAATTGGGTGTGCAGAGTTAAATAGTCATAATCATAAAAATGGAAAACAGAAGTTATTTTAAAATATTTGCATTAGAATAATTTAAAAATAAGAACTGGAATATATACATTTGAATAGCTTCTGGATGTCTTGGGGGGAAAGGATCATAAAAGTTTAGATGGCAGCCGTAACATGCAATTGAGCCCCCTTTTTACATAGATTTTGGACACCCAAGGACATCTGGCTACAGGAAGGCATAAGGCTCTTTAAAACCTGTTTTAAAGAGAGTTAAAGCTTTGCCATTCCTTTTGTGGAATATATATTTTAAATGTATATATTCTAATATTTTAACAAATTATATTTCAGTTCTTTTGAAGAAACAGAATCTGAAGAATCAAGGTAAGACTTTGGTTATGATATATTCTTAAGAACTATTTTTATATGTATTATATAATTAATGTGATATAATTAAGAAATCATCTGTGCATTGCAACAGATAAGATGAGCGTATACCCTTTTTTCCATTTTTAACAAGAAGCAGCGTGCAGACAAAGATTTTAGGAGGCACTATTTTGTATTGTTCTTTTGAATGGAAAAGGATTTTAAATTGCTTATATTGAAGTTAATCAGACATTTAACATTGCATGGTTAAATGTACTCATCCCCAGTTAATTTTGAAAGGGAGCCTAACAGAATATTTTAAAGAGGATTTATAACCTCATTATGTTGATATTGGCTCTTATCTGTCAGTTTCTTTATCTTATGTGAATTAACAGTTTTGCATTACATTTAGATTTCCTTTTTCCATATTTCCTCTGTTGGTATTTCTGAACCAGAAAATAACTAGATTTCCCAATACACTGTCTATTGTTACAGCAATTCTGGTTTTGATGCCCTAGAGATTAAATTTACATGCAGATAAATCAGGTTGTAGTACCATTTTCCTGCCCACCAATCTAGGTGATGATACAATTTTTCTTCTTTATGTACATATTTTGGGTAACAACTGGGAAAGAAAATTATGATACTTTAAGTGTCCTAAATCCACACAAGGTCTAGCAGTTGAAATAAATTAATGTTGAAGTCTTAAGAAAAAAAGGAATTGAAGTTGCTGACAACTACAATCTTCAACTACTTGCTTTATCCTGAGTTTATCTACAACCGGCCCAGTTTTAGTACCATGTTCATTGGTCTTCTTGCGAGAAATTAAACCTCTCTGGGCTCAGCTGGATTAGGTTCTGAGTAAATATACCTACTCCTTGTATTATATGTGATTTTCTACATGTAAGCATTATTCCTTGATGATGGTTTTTTTCCTTTCCCATAAAACTGATTTATATATAGAAGCAGTATCCCTAACCAGTTCTACTGCCTTACTTTATCAAAGCTAGTTTGTAATGTATTTGGTTTAGTGTCCCTCGATGCTGATATTCTTGTTCTTGACCTTTACAGCAAACTCTCCCACCAGCCTGTGTTGCTGTTCCTAAGGGATCCATATGTCTTGCCTACAGCCAATGGTAATCAGACCTGTCATCTATTAACAGCTCTTTACTGATCTGCCCCATACCACAAAAACCACATTGTTATAAATGTATGTTGAGCTCAAATTCTAATAATTTGGCAATACATCAGGAGTTATTTTAATGCTGTTTAAAGTAATGGCTGAAAAGTGATTTTTTTTTTTCAGACAGCCCTCCTACAAATAAAAATTAAAAAGACATTGTTATCTTGGTTCTTTCCTACATCAATAGCAAAGCTCTTGGAAGTGAATTTCAAATGGAATGGAATCTTGTAGCACTGCTAATATTTTGATAAGGATTATAAAAACAAATAGTTGGATGAACAATCTTATTTGTGTTCTTATAGTATATGTTATCTTTTTATTGTAGCTTATATAATATTTCGCATAACCTTTGCTAGCTATCCCCCAATATTTCTAATATCCTGAATAGTTATATCATGAATTAGACTGTGAAGTTGGCAAAATTTCTCCAGTACAGCTTATATTCAAACTAAGTCTTAAATTCCTTTAATGTATTGGCTGCTTTGATTGATTGGTCTGGGGTATAGTACAAAAGAAAGGGTATTTAGTTATTCACTCTTGTAATAGTTTATTTGATTAAATTAATCTTGCCAGTTACTGCTAACTGAGAAAAGCAAAGCCCATTACACTTTCCTATTCATTGGGAAAGAAATAGAAATTTGAATTGGGATTATTAACATGGAATAATTGATTCCCTGGATCACATAAAGTAACTGCCTTTTCCAAATCATGCTATATTGTTTTTTGTAAAATTAAGATTACATTCAAACAGAAAATAAAGCACTAGCACAGTATGAAAAGTTGGGTACAATAAAGCTAACTGCTTTCTTCACTTTCTAAGATCCATATTTATACTTTTAATTTCCACTCGAGAAATGAAGAAAAAATAAATTACTTTGCATGCCACCATTTTAATAACTTTTACCTTGGAAATGTTTCATAGAAGCAGGACTTGCCTGCAAGTATTGAATTGAATGGGATTTTTGAGAGAACAATGGAATTGAACTGTGAATGCCAGGCTCAGAAAAGGAGACGTTAAGTGATTAAAAATTGAACAATTTCATTAAAGCTAAAGATTTAAGAATCTCCCTACTCTTGTCCAACTTATAGTATTTGTGAATGGAATGGTTAGTAATATTTTTCCATTTCAGGCAAGACCTTACTAATTTAATTCATATGATTGGATTTAAATTGCAGAAGACAATGAACAACTGAATATTGGACTAATATTAAATATAGCAGTTATTTCTTCATTCTAGCCATAAAAATTAAGAATGTATACAACATTGAAAAATATTATCTCTCAGCACCAAGGATAAAATAAATCCCAGTCACTTTTAACTGAAATTTTCCTTCTTGTTAATATTGTAATTCCTGTATCTGTTGTAGTGATTAACTTCGCTTAACTTCTTTCTAGGACTTTTTCCAAAAGTTTCTTACGATCCATTTAAAAACAAAAACAAAACTAAAAACTTTGTTGTTTTCCTGCTCTAGAGATGTTTGCATGACAGCATTAATCCTCTTCCAGTCAACTTGGACAAAACTGTGCTGTAAACTACAGTGGAAAAACTGCCGCAGACTATTCCCAGTAGAAATCTTGGAATTCCTTCAAGTGTATTGAGATTTTGTTAGAAATTGAATTGCCAGTGTAATCCATCTTCCTTGTGAGAAAAGATTCAGATAAAGAGCTGGAGCCTAGCAGCATTAAGTATTAGAGCATCCCTTTAAATCAATAAGCTGCAAATCTGGCAGTGCATTCAAGCAATGCCCAGTGCTACACTAAAGTGGGTTCCTGCTGAAACAGCATTACTAATAACAAATTCTGAGCACAGATAAACATGGTGGTGATGCAATATCCTAAATTATACAAGGCTTTGCCTTGTTAGGTTCTACAAAAACATTTATATTGTATTGACATATGTAAGAAAGCAGTTTTTCTTCTCTCTCTTTTTCCCCCCCAGATGACTTCCCAAATGTAGTTATTGAAGGTATTCTCCATGGATTGTTTTATCCTCACCTACAACCGAGGTAGAAAATGGGTTTTGACGGAAAATAATCAGAATAAATTCAAGGTCTGTTCCACGATGCAGGGTTTTGGAAGCTTTTTTTAAAAGAAAAAAGAAAGTCAAAATACTGAAGCATGAGGCCTGTGTTCGAAGATGGAACTTTTGGGATTTTTAAAAATTGTATCACTAAAAATGGCTGCTTTTCAAAATTATGAATTGGGAGAAGACGCTACTTGGTTGAACCTGTATATTAAACTCTAAATGCTTACATTTTAAAACAGCTGTCAAAATGCCAAATTACACTAACTTTCATCATGTATTTATAATTTTTGTGTCTGTGATAAATCATTATTCTAATTCTTTTGTCTCAGCATTGTATCCACTGCTGGCAATGGATACATAAAATATAATAACATGTTTGATTAAAAATGTAAATGTTAAAAAATAACTAGCAAAACTGGAAATGCAATATAAGCTCACTGTATCAGTATTTCTGATGTTATATAATGTAAGTATTATTTTAGGAACAGAGATGGGTATATGCTAACAGTTTTAATTTATGTCATAAACTCAGCTGCAGTGCTTTTATTAGCCTATGCTTAATGTCATTTTTAAAATTTTGTTACAGTAATTTCTAACCTTTTGTAATAGAAAGAATAATGAATATGATTAATAAAAAATAATCAGCCAGGCCAGGGGCAGTTCGACTTGACTATCCTGTTTTTCAGCTCCTGGAACTTCCCCTAATCTGCTAAAAATTGAGCAGTTTCCCAAAGATTTGAGATAGAAGCACATTACAAAAAAAAAATACCCAAAACTATACAAATATGCATTAACACAATTTTAAAATAATAAACCATTAGTAGGCCCAAGAAAAAAATAGAAATGCTTCCACCTAAATGTATGGTAAAAAAAAGCTGTCTGTTTGACCTCACCTACAAAGGTTTGTCTATCCTATCAACTGTGCAAATGAGCATTGTTTCTCAACATATGAAATTAAAAATAATGCCAAAACTAGTGAAATAATGAACATATGTAAAAATACTAACTTGTTGGTCACATGTCCATCCACCACTTTGTCAGTGTTGAGTACATGTGCCATAGTTGGGTAATATTGAAGTTGAAACTGTAACATACTATGATTAACATGGCGGATTCATGTCATAACAATTATGACTCTCTGCCAATGGTTACCTGGCACAGCAGAGCATGTTGTAGTTATGTCCTTCAAATACAGTTGCAGTCAGAGATGTTTTCCTATCTCTCAGTTGTACTAACAGATCATTCTCTGGGCGGCTTTAGGTTGGCCACTGTTATGAACTTTAACCAATGTTAAAATGACTTCCTAAATGCCATTGGGGATTTTCCATCTTCTCTGTCAGTGATTCTGTCAAACCTTATCAAGCAGTAGATATTATTGCTCAAAGAGGCAATAGCAGGTGCAGACAGTGTATTCACATCCTCTTCAAAGCAGCTTTCCTGTCTCGGATCCAAATACTGTGAACCTGTCAAGAAGAGACTTCTTAAAAATACCTTAATCTTTTGAAGTCCATTTGCCTGTCACCCAGGAGAGAACTTTCTCCATTGCTGAACAAAATGCAATTCCCTGTTTAATTCAGGCCCAACATTTTTCCACTGTCTTGAAATAAGTCTAGACTTTTATGGCCTTTTCACTCTGAATTGGTTTAATAGTGATGTGTTCATGTTTTTCTTCTTATTGTTAGCTTGTAATGAATATGGGCAGAAATATGGAAAATAATTGATGACAATAAATGATGACAATAAATGTATGTTATTACTATTGTGTTAGATATAAAAATTAAAATATATTTACATCTTTTAAAACTAATTGGTCTTGGATTAGAAAAAAAATAAGCATGACAAAATAGAGCATTGCTTTAAAACAGGCGATTTTCACCAGTGGTTTAATATTTGTCCATAAGGTGAGTAAACAAGATTTAAATGATAAAATTATAAAAATAATATGTAACTATAATAATGACATGTTTTGCATTTTGACAAATTTGAACCAAAGTTGGAAGTGAAGTCTTTTAATAAATGATATCTATGTATTGTTGAAAGGTATGATGCAAGGTATTTATCATGTCAGGATAATTTGTTCAATTGCATAGTAATTCTTCCTTGTCTATTTTCAAATTCATAAATTAGGAAATCCACAAAATATGTGCTATAGAAGTGCCAGTTGAATAAGGAGGGATTTTGTTCAAAGTTTTAAAATTACTAGGCAAAGACATTAAAAATATTCAGAATATGGATACATAAAAACAAAGAACAAGGGGCTGTAAACATTTGTAGTGTACTGTAAAAACATCTCTGTTTCAAACTCTTTAAATCAACAACTATGAAATGTTTTACCCTAGAAAGGCAATATCATAGCATTTCCTCATTTAATACCCAGGTATTTTCTATTACCTGCAAGGTAAAGTTGTACAGTCTTTGCAAAGTATTTTCTGATAGAAGCCTCACACAGTGATAACCAGACATGATTGCAGCTCAGTTGCTACTATTTCTGTCAACTTCTCCAATCATCTACTTCAACCACAAAAGGTTCTTTTACATCTATTTTTCCACTGTTAATGATCACACAGTCCTGAAGAGGCTGGTCGTAGTCATCTGTTGCCTGGAGTTCAATATCATGTACTACGGACTAAAGAGAAAGTGGCTTTTGACGAAAAGGAAAAACCAGGTATAAAACACACGACAGATAAGACACATGCTGTAGTCTAAATTCTGATTTTTCACTTCAGAGGTTTTATATCTCTACCTGCAATCTATTTCTCTGTCCTAGTGATTTCTATAACAAAGTACACAGAAGGAAAGGGAGTAGAAAATAAAAATAAAACAACTCCTTTACAAGAGATTCCTCATTTCAAAGTCGTTTACATAAATGGTCTTTCAGTCAAAAAATCCACTCCATGTCACAGCTATGATTAGATGTAATAGCAGGGCTTGCCTTCTAGAAGAAACTCAATCTGAGATAAAGCTGTCTCCTTTGCTGTAGCTCTGTAAAACTACTGAATATCAAAAGAATATGAACACTGTATGGCCTACAATCTTATTGACAAATAACAACATTAAAATCCTTCCTTATATTTTGCAAGGGAACAAACATCACTAACATTTCTAAACATCACTAACTTTTCATTGGAAATACACAACTGATATGCTTTTAGAACCAAAGAAACTTACACTTAGAGCAATATTCTATTCCTAATACATAAAAGCATTGCAGATTTACCTACCATTCCATCAATGACTTTTCCAAATACTACATGTTTTCCATCTAACCAGCCAGGCTTTGTGACAGCAATGAAGAACTGGGAGCCATTAGTGTCTGGGCCAGAATTAGCCATGCTGACCCAGCCAATGCCATAGTGCTTCAACTTGAAGTTTTCATCACGAAACCGATCTCCATAGATGCTTCTTCCTAGACAACAAAATAACAATTAAAACTGTCAAAAATAAACAGACAACAACCAAGAGAATTATCATAATAATTGTCAGTGAAGCCAAGAAATGAGACCCTTAATTCAGGAGCACATAGCCAGGTATTTAAAGTCTCATGACAGGCTAATAAAGTTGAGGCCATTCTAATCTCTGAAAGATGGTCAAAAAGGCAGAGGCTAAAACAGTCAAGGCACATCTAGTATTTAAACCCTGTAACATGAATATTTTCTACAGAAAAGTAAATGTTCTTTACCTCCAGTACCATCTCCAGCTGTAAAGTCACCACCTTGAATCATAAAATCTTTGATTACGCGATGAAATTTGCATCCTTTATAACCAAATCCTTTCTAGAATTTAAAATGACACATTTGCAGTTCAGTAAAGTTACTACCAGTAAATATAGATGCAATTACATATTTAACAAGACAACTATTGTGGTCATTTAATTTAAATGAAAAAAGTCAGAACATCTTGTTAGTGATAGTCAGATCTATACCCACCCAAAGCTTAATTTTGACCCACCCTTTATATATGAGATTCAGTATTGCCATGCTTCTATCTTGAATGTTAATAATTTTTCCACATTCATTGTATTTTATTAGATTTGGAAGGCCACTTGACTCTCTTACTTGGTGAACTGGATGCTGTGCCTTTGACAGCTATCAGATCCAAAAAACATTTTTCTCAAAGAGGTCAGAGCGTATTTCTTTCAGTAAGAGGAATTTAACTATGGGTTCCTTCCCAAAAGAGGCCAACTAGAATCAATATTTGTAAGATTATAAACATATAACAATACTGCTGCTTGATGCTATGATGTATGATCTCCTTAGATTTTTTTTTAAAGATCAACCATCAGGAAATTTTTGAATGCCTAATGTATATCTGCTTGTTTGAAACCAAAAAAGGAGAATATTTCTAGCTCAGGGTTGAAATGAGGGGTTGTTAGTGCTCTCTGGGCTTGGTTGCTTTCTTGCAGATGTTTTGTTATTCAAACTAGGTAGTATCATCAGGGATAGTTTGGTTAATGAAACATCTGCAAGAAAACAGCTAACCTCAGAGAGAGCCAAAGACCCCTGCTTGCTTTGAGAATCTAGTATGGGAACAAAACCTAACATGCACTACAGACTGAGCAATGAATCCTGCTGTCAAAGAAAATATTAGAAAATAATTCTCTAGAGCAAAATCGTGAGAATTTGGGCTGGCTGAGGTTCTATAGTCAACTTTTGCACATTCTATGGCTTCAACGTTTTTACTTTGCGTGTGTCTCTACATGAGATCAGGCAAGATCCTCCTTTACTTTCCCTGCACTAAATTTGATGCTTGAAAGATTTAGCTGGATGGAGATCATCCCTCTAAAGGTCTCTAAACTTAAGAAAGATAAAAGAATTGTTCCTGACAGTAACCTGCCAAGGCACCCAATGCAGTAACCAAATACAACAACCTTTCATTGAAACTGAAGGGAAAGGCTAACTGTTTCTGATGACTACAGTGCCATAACAACCAGTTTCTACTTCTATTTACAAAATATCAACATTTGGGTTTGGGGGGTTTGATAAACCACTTCGCTGTCCCTCTGCACCAAACCAGCTAGGCCAAGAGAAGGGCCTTCCAAGTCATCAAACCAAACTGAAACAAAAAACTTGGAATTTTGCTTATCATTAGAAAGTAATGGATCAATCACTACTAATCACTACTGACATTAGACATTAAATAAAGGACATGTGATAAAATTATTACTACTAGTAAGTACATGTATTTATTTTCTCTTAAATATGAAAACAAAGCTTTTTAAAAAAAGCTCTTACCTCCCCAGTTGCAAGCTTAATGAAGTTTTCCGCTGTCTTGGGTACTACTTTTCCAAACAAGCCAATTACAATTCTGCCAGCATTTCTGTCACCAATCTGTATATCAAAAAAAACCTGGAAATTTTCAAAAGTGAAAAAAGGAATCACTGTCAAAATGATATATCATTAGGCTAAGCTATTTATTAGTTATTATTTACTAGAAGATAAACAGTTGTATTCTAGTGTGCTTTTCAGGTTGTAGAAGGAACTTTTCTAACAAGATCTTTGAGCAGGAAAAAGCCTATTGATTTATCATTTCTCAATGTTTTCTCCCACTTCTCTGGACTATATTTATAGCATTGAGATGGAAATACCCACTTTATCACTCTCATGCTACCTATTTCTGAATGTAAAGAAATATTAGCTACACTAGTTTTACACAACTATCATATATGTAAACCAAGGTTTTATAACCTTATATTATGATCTCAGAACTGTATCAGGTGGATTACAAGTTAAAGTTCTGGAACGAACTTCCCCCCGCGTTACGAAGGCTCCCGGACTTGTCAACTTTTCGCCGGGAGCTAAAAACCTACCTC
>JANHFP010004003.1:281757-293088 GCA_032468135.1 Calamaria suluensis | reverse complement strand
TTATTTAAATTGCAATGTAAAATGGGTATGTTTTTCGAGATCTATCATATGCTTCTTAACCTGGGTCTTTGCAAATGTGCAAGTTTATTCCCAACCATCCCAGTTACTTACGGTTGGCTGGGTTTGATGGGATTGTAGTAAGACAGATTTGGAGATGCAAGGTTATAGATAGTAGATATAAACCTATGATTGCAAGAAGAAAATAAAATAAAATTTATATTCACCTTTTGAGCAATGTATTGGAAAATGGTTTTGAAACTTAAATAGTAGCTGCTAGTTCAGCAACAGCAGAATAGAGGGTAGATTTTAGTTGTATAATTGATAATCATGTTGGATAGAAAGGATTTTTGTGCTCTCTGAAACATTAAACTTGACTAAAATTTATTTGACACAGGAGGAAAGAAAACGGTGTCAATTCTACTAGGTTTATTACTTGTGGTTCCAGGATGCATACTTATTCCAAATTTATGGTTTAGACCACCAAATCCCAAACCAACTGGCAAATATTTTTGTTTTATTTTTAGCTGCAAGATGTATATAATACAAAATTATTGGACTAAAAGGAATTGCTGTGTAAATAATAAAGAACAAGTATTACTTTTTGAATATATTTCTGGAACAGCATTTGAGACCTTTCATTGTGTTTTAATGTCCCAAATGTGCTAGTAACTGTAGTTAATACAAAGAAGTTCATTTTTATTTTATTTGAAAAATATATTTCTGTGAATAAGCAATGTTCTTGGAAGTCCAGAACATAAAATATATAAAGAATGTGGAAACTACTGACTATAAATAGGAAAAAACCTTATAAACTCTTTTTTTTTCAAGATTATCACTTAAACATTTAATGCAAAATAAAGATGTTGCCCATTTGTTTCAGCAGTGTTTTGTATTAATAAAATTATTAATTTGTTGCTTTCCAAGAGATCCAATAACCTTAGCTCTTTGTGTAGCTTGCAAATTAATAGAAATCTATTCTAGAAAAGCCAATAGAAAATCAATAATAGGAATAATAATGACAGCACATACAGTAAAATCATAATATAATAAATTAGCAAAACTATAGTTCTACCAGCTTTGGAGGATATAGTGCCTGAGAGAATTATAAAAATGTTTCATATGGTTTTAAAAAACCATTTAACAATAGCCATTTTTGGGCAGTCATTTTGAAGACCACCCCAATATTAAAAAGTCCCTGTTTTGTGGCATAATATCTATGCTTCATAATTTCAGTGCTTATGTTGAATTACAGATATTAACTGTACATATAGTAATGGAGAGAAGTGTAATTTCATACCTTTGGGTACATGCAAATTAGTAATGCAACATTTTAGAGTCAAACCTAATGCAAAAATTGCTAAAGCTTTAATTTGGGTGATTCTTTGTCCCAAATAAATCATGGTTTGTGTATTATGATAGACACAATAAATCTTGATTTTCCTGTGCGAACCAGGCCTTGATGCTGAATGCTTTGTTAAAATAAACCTCTTCAGTTTTAATCCACAAATCAGTTGGAAGATAGTAAGATGCAGTGCTGTCCAGTGTATGCTTCCTAGGAAATAAATCTCATTCCAGTCAATAGAACTACCTTTCATATAAATTGGTTTAGATGCAAAGTTAGTCCAATATTTTTAGCTCTTCGAGTAAAGGAGGGGCAATTGGCCTCTCTGTCACTGCAAGTGCTAGTCATATTTTGTATCATGTCTAAGCACAGCAGGCTTCTGATCTCGGACACCATTCTATAGTACTTGCTTCAACTTGCTGCCTGCTTGATGTATGCCATCCTAGATAAATGCTCTGCTATCTGTGGGAATGTACAAGGTGGACTTGGTTGCCTTTCTCTCTGCTCAGTCCAGGCCCATTTTGAACAGTGATCTCTGTTACATTTTGGGATAAGGTGTTTGGACAAACTCTTTAATGCGCTTTATGTCAGCTGGAAAATGGTTTTAGACCAAAGTTTCAAGCTGCCACTAACAGCTGTGGGGAGAAAGAGAGAGAAGAATGGAAGGAGGGTAGTCATAACGATGTCATGGGTTGATGAGAAGATGAGGTATTATTGGGTGTGATTATAATGTACTTCTTGGGATTGGAGAATGTGACCACAATGGGTGGAGTTTTGAATTCGGGAAAAGAGCGTATAAGTGTATTTTGAGCGGGAACTTTCAGTTCCAGCATGTAATCAGTGATACCAGTTATCTAGATCCTATTAAAAATGAATGAGAAGTATTCTGGCTCAAATTCATTGATAAGGAAGAAGGGACTACTGGATTGATGACACTTTATTTATCAGTGGGCAAACTCTTTAATGTGCTTTATTATCCAAGCAAGAGCGCCCAACAAATCTATTCCTATGTATTCCAGGGCTGAAATCTAGAGTTCTGCAAAACCGGTAGTGGGAATTTTGAGTTTAGAGAACTGGAAAATACCAGCTCTGGCTGACCCCACTGTTGGGTGGGAATGGAGATTTTTTCAAAATTCTTTCCCTGAAGTGGGGTGGAAATGGAGATTTTGCAGTATCCTCCCTGCCATGTCCACCAAGCCATGCCCACTGAACCAGTAGTAAAAAAAATGGATTTCACCCTATGATATTTGTCTCTAAAAGGTGAATTCTTATTCACCAGGCTAGAAACTAGAACCTTCCTTTAGCATTTGCCATTCTATTTTTCTCCATAGGGTGTGACATGTGTGCCGATAACCGAAATGGAGAATGCCCCATGCATGGACCTCTGCACTCTTTGCGCCGCCTGGTGGGAACTAGTAGTGCAGCAGCGGCAGCTCCTCCCCCTGAGATTCCGGAGTGGCTTCGGGATCTACCACGAGAAGTATGTCTGTGCACCAGCACTGTTCCTGGCCTGGCCTATGGCATCTGTGCAGCCCAGAGGATTCAACAGGGCACTTGGATTGGGCCTTTCCAGGGAGTTCTCCTTCTGCCAGAAAAGGTACAAACAGGAGGAGCCAGAAATACTCAGCACCTCTGGGAAGTAAGTTACAGTTTAAAATCCAAGTGGGAAATTGGGTTTTGTTTCATGAGTTTCATCTTGGTTTCATTTGTCTTCATTGTCCATCCTTGGTATATTTCAGTATGTGCACTAACAGCAGTAGCAGGGAATATTTGAGCCTTTTCAGCCTCAATCTGGCATTTCTGTCCAATCTTTCATATTGTTAGCAGTCAAATGGAACCAGGAGTAGGTTCCATTTACCTTCACTACCAGTTTGGAACTGTGTGTGAGAGTGCACACTTCTTTGTTCACATGTGGAATTTCTGTGCATGTGCCAAACCTTCTTCCCATGCGCAGAGCATCCATGATGATCTCCGGGCAGGTGGACAGAGCCTCCTGCCATCGCCACTACCAGTTTGCCTGAACTGGGGCAAACCGGTAGAAACCCATCACTGCATTGAACCAATGGAAATGTAAAGTTAATATGATTCTGAAACACATGAGCTTCTGATTGTTGTCATCATTTTAAAAAACAACACTTTGTGTAAAGATTTTATCAAAATATTTTGAGCAGTGGGAAAACAGGTCCTTTTATGGTCTTTTCTAAAAGTGAAAAATATCTGAAAGCAAGTCCTGCAAAAAATCTGGACAACCATTAGATGGCAGCAGACAGGTAATAGAAAACACTGTTCCATTTGGCAATCATCTGGATTTTGAAATCCAAATCTAGTGTCCTATAAAAGCTAAATTTATTTAAGCAATTTCTCTGTTCGCTGTTACACATACTGTTAAGTGCAATGTTTTACTGGTTGACAAAAGCATGTTGATTTGATGTATATGCACTGTGATTTTTAAAAGCTTTTTTCCCCCAGATGATAGTTTCAAATTCTTAAACTGTGTTTTAGGAAGCTGGAAATTCTTCCTCTTGCCTTGATGTAGCATTTTGATGTAGCATTCTGGAATTTTATTGTGGGGATTTTAAGCCACAGTTTTGTATCTATTCTATGTTAAACCATATTTTGATTCTGACTAGTAAACAAACATTAAATCTTCCTGCTAGACAAAATGTCTAAAGAAGCAAGAAAGCCACAAATGTCATATGAAGGAAAGTTTCAAAAGGTGCAAGGGAATGCGTGGCTCTGTTAATTCATAGGAATTCATTGGAATTAGATCACAGGTTTGATTTAGATTGTGACTAAATGTCATGCAGCCTGGGAGTGTAGTCACAACATTGCTTCTAGTGTAGTAAAAATAAAATCTCAGTGTTCCTAGCTGAACATTGTAGCTTTTCCATATGATGATAATATCACTATGAAGGTTGGGCTAAATTCAATAAAAGTATAGGAAAACTACTTATTACTGAAAACAAAGGAAAATGCCAATATACTTTCTAGGCATATTCTCCAAAAAGCCCTGTAGGAATTTCAATTGGAGGTGGGTTTTTTCAGCATATCTTTAATGCAGGGCTTGAAATTTCTGCTCGCCCATTCGCCAAATACAAGTGGAAATTTCTTGCTGGCGAGCACAGAGGGTGGCTTGCAAATCGATCCCCAAGCCCTGAGGATCGATTTGCATTCCAATAGCGCTCCAAGCCTTTTTAAAGCCAACTTCTGAATTCCGGCTACTTCTTTGTGGGTGGAGAGGCATATGCAGCCACCACCCTGACCGAGCACTCACCATGCCCCTGTAGTAACAGGACCTCCAGGCTGCTGCTCTTTGCTTACTTTTTCAGTGGGAAAAGGAAGACAGCGAAAGGCGGTGTGTGTGTCAGAGCTCCAGCAGGGCAGGTGGGCCGCGGACAGCACATACGCATGCGCAGCAGTCCCAGAATGTCCGCAGACCACGTCCTCTCCAACTCTCCAGATCTCCAACTCATCTCCGCCTTTTGCTTTCTTCCTTCTCCCACCGCAAAAAGTAAGCACATAGCGGCAGGCTGCTTCAGGAGGTTGCTTTGGGCTGGTAGATGTCTACAGTCTAGAGGGGAGGGGTGGCAGGAAATGTAATTTAATTACATGAAATGTAATTAAACTTTATGCATAAATTTTAAAGCGGTGTGGCTAGGGGTGCGGTTGGAGGTGGGGCAACTGGTGGAGAGTAAGGTTTTTGCCTGCCAAGTTGGTCTAGACTTGAAATTTTAAGCCCTGCATTAATGCTCATTCATTGATAGAAGGAACAAAGAAGCTTATGGGTTATGTATTCTACTATTCATTCATTGGTATACACATTACAATGTAGGCAATAAAAATTGGATTACAAGAGGAAAAAGCTAGAGCAAGTATTAAAGATGAATGTCTTTTGAAGTTAATAAAAATGAAAGGCTTAAGGTGTCAAAGAGAGAGAACATGGTGATCATATGGGATGTTGTCAACGGGTGAATCAGAATTCTATGGAGAGAATGAGAAGTACTGCATCTTTGCTACATTCTGTAGAAAGAAATCCATATCTTAAATATAGATTTACCGTAAATAAACTAAAGGGAAGGGGGAAATGGGTACTTACAGTTAGTAGGTTACAATATGATGCAGTAATTGAATATAAAGACTTTGAAGGAAATGTAAAGAGTTTAGTCTTGGTTGTCTTAATTTGTTATGGCAATACAACATTCAACAAAAGAATCTGTCAAACAATCAGACTGTGTAGTATTGGATGGAGGAAAAGAAGCTTGGATTTGAGACTACCCACTATGAAAGGATGGTTGGTGAAGTTGACAGCTCTTGCTGAAATGGATAAATTGACTTCTTTGGTTAGAGAAAAGACATTATTTACATTTATTGGTGACTGGTTGCCTCCTATGGATTTTTTGGTGTAAACATGAAAAAATGAACTTGTGACTTATGGTTTTGATGATGAGATAGGATAGATTATAGAAAGAAGATTAACATGATGTAAATTTAAAGAGATTAAAATACATTTATACTTGTAATTGTTGTGAGGAATAGTTGAAGCCACTTGGTATATATTTTCTCTTTTCTCTTTTTCAACATTTTTCTTTTCTTATATATTTTTTCTTTTTTCTTTCTTTCTTACTGTTATGTCTTCCTTACTTTATATTTATTATTCTTGCTTTCTATATATATATAAAAAATGTATTTGTCACACACATGACACAAAAGTGCCATATCACTGCCAGTTCCTGGCTGAAGGGAGCCTTACTCAAAGTCTTAGGCATCAGTTGACGAAGAATAGCTGCGGTGCCAATAATGGCCGTCTTTTGTAGTTCAGCTGGTGTTATTGCTGTGTTCTTTTTCCTGGACTCTACAGTCCACACACACACACACACACACACACACACACACACACACACACACACACACACATACATATTTGCTCTCAACTGGTCTGAATTGAGACCTACCCTCATAGGACCTAGCCTGAAGATGATGATTGTGAATACATCGAAACGTTGCAGATATATACAAACCTTTACACGGGAAGAAACCTGAGAATACACAAATTTACATACTTATGACCGTGAAAATCTACGAAAACATATATATATATACATTTCAATTGTTTATATGGGAGGGAACAACGTAGCTCTCTTTTGCCTTTTAGCTCATCTCAAGAGACTATCCAGGCAGAGATTAGCGACAACAGTGTGCCGTATATATGGGTTAAATTCATACTTAACATAATGATCTACTCCAATGGTGGATTTGGCCAGTTCGAACCATTTCAGGAGAACAGGTTGTTAACTTTCTAAGCAATTTGGCAAACTGGTTGTTGGAAGACATCATTAGGGCAGAGAACCGGTTGTTAAATTACTTGAATCCCACCACTGATTTACTCTGAAAAACTGTTTGAAGATACAAACAGTGAATATGCTGGTCAGAGGGAGAATGCACCAGGAAAAATAGTGCTAGGATATTTAGAACAATCAGGAAAAACACTGGGTTTCCTAACTGTTTTAGGAGATAATATATAATCCTACTGAGAAAAATTCTAAAATTTCTTCTCTGGAGAATATGTATAGTAATCACTGTTAGGACTGGTCTCCATTGGTTCAAACATTGGAAAGTAAAAACAGTTTTTTGATCTAAATGGGTAGAAGAGTGACCAACTTTGCTTTATATTTCCCTTTCTAAAAGGACTCAAGACAATTATGTTTTTTAAACAGTGAAATGTGGGGATTTTACATTTGTGATTTGTTGGGAGTAGTAAACTCTTTAGTGGATTCTTGTAACTGGCTGGGGAAGGTCTATGACAGCTGCATCAGATTTTTGACTTTAATAGGAAAAAAAGGCAAGTAGGAGAAAATGACGAAAAAGCACTGTAGGATACCATTTTATTGGTGCTGAGTTGACTGTGAATAAATGAGGGGAAAAAGACATAGGTGTTTCCCTGCTTTGGATGAGCAAGGATCAATGTTCACTCTGTTTTCCTTTTAATGGGGAGAGTATCTAGAGTTGTGGTTAAGAATAATTCCCTGTTTCTTTTGGGCATTATACCCCAAAGCATTATATTTCTAACTGAAACAAGATAAACAGAAAAAAAAAGTGAATGGAGAAGGAGGGAGGGAAGAGAAGGGAAATGGAAAACAAGATAGCAAAGCTAAGATAGTAAGACTACTAAACAGACAGCTTGGCTTCCATTGTACTTGACTAGAGAACAACCTCGGCTTCCTACTTTCTGGTCCTAAGGATGTCTCTGTTTCCAGAATGTCCTGCTGCCCACATCCCAAGAAATCGGAGAATGTAAGCAAGATTCTTTGTTTGCTCAGCACACTCATTAGTGAAGAAAGCTGCAGAAGGATATGAGTTGCTTTCTGCTTTCTTTTCCTGGCTGTTGATTTTGTTATTGTACATTTCATGTGTGGCTGAGAGAGTCATTAGAGGGCTTAAAGGGACTGCTTGTGGTGATAGAAGCAAACTACAAAACATGCAGTCCTCATGGAATGCACTGGGCAGAATGGAAGGGTGATGATGGATAAGAAGAATAGGATTTCTCCCCCCTCCCTGTTTGACATTATTTGCACAAAGCAAAACACAAATGAATGAAGTTTTTCATCAATCAGTTGGCCATGCACATAGACAGCTGTGCAACATGACAGAACAGACCTACAGATTATGTTGTTTATAAACAGGTTACTTGAAAGCCAGTGTTATGGCTTGCTTTGTCAGAACTTGAATGATTGTTTGATTAATCCGCTGCTGCTGCTTTTGCTGCTGAACAAAGAAAAAGTAAGTTCCATCCAATTGTAGCTGCCTTAAAATATGTTTGCATAGACACCAGTTTTTCAGGAGGAAAAAGTGGACAATACCTCACCTGTCCAATGGAAGAAAGTTGAAAGCCAGCTAGAACCCAGTCCTAGAAAATTTTGAATTGTTATATTTTTACAGCAGCAGAATGCAATTTTTAAAGATTGAAGTCAGGGACATAACAAAGCAAAGCACTAATGTCCCAAATTAGGGAAAATTCGGAAATAAAAGGATTCAAAACTAAATTGCAAGAATACAAGGTTCAACCACGTGCTGATAACCTAGCATTATTGAGGAACCTTTAGAATCTGAACCAATCTTATTACAAACCATAAATCAATTTGGCAAAATAGCAGGATTTAAAATGAACAAAGACAAAACTAAAATATTAACCAAAAATTTAGCCAACAGACAGAATGAAGAACTAGAGGAGAAAAGGGGAATCTCGAGAACAAAGAAAATTAAATATTTAGGAATTTGGATATCAGAAACATATACTACTATAACAGTTTCCCTCACACATATGTGCTAGTTGTTTCTGACTCTAGGGGCCGGTGCTCATCTCCATTTCAAAGCCGAAGAGCCAGTGCTATCTGAAGACGTCTCTGCGGTCATGTGGCTGGCATGACTAAAGCAAGGAATGCTGTTACCTTCCCACCAAAGGTGGTCCCTATTTTTTCTACTTGCATTTTTATGTGCTTTTGAAACTGCTAGGTCGGCAGAAGCTGGGACAAGTAACACAGCACTAGGGATTCAAACCGCTGAACTGCCAACCTTCCGATCGACAAACTTAGCTACCTTACCCACTGAGCCACTGTGTCCCTATATACTACTATAAAGAGGGATAATTATGACACACCTTTAATACAAATACATCTAGATAATTGTACTAAATTACCAATATCATTAATTGGCAGAATTTCGACTATAAAAATGAACATATTACCTAAATTAATGTACTTATTTCAAACGGTACCAATAAAATTAGAGAATTTTTTTCAACAATTAAAGAAATTGACATCGAAATTTGTATGGTCTGGAAAAAAAACCTGTGTATTAAATTTAAATTACTGCAAGACAGCAGGAAAAAGGAGATTTTGGGTTACCAGAATAGGAACTCTTATCAAGCAGCATCCCTAACATGGATTAAAGATTGGATACAACTTCAAAATAAGTGAATATTAATGATAGAAGGCCATGATCTCCAACTTGGGTGGCATGGTTTTCTATGGGAGGGGAAAATAAAATACATACTTATTTTCAATGATATAAATTAAGGGATGCCCTACTAAAAGTTTGGGAAAAGATTAAAAAAAATCATTACATGAAAGTCCCAGTTTGGTTGTCTACAATGGAAGCAATGATACACCCAAATACCACAGACCTAGATAAAATGGTGAGATATGCAGATTTATTAGACACAGAAGGAGAACTAAAAACAAAACAAGATTTGGAGAAACAAGGAATCAATTTGCAATGGTGGACATACCTACAAATTAAAACTAGATTTAAAAAAGACAAGGAACAATTTGGCATTAATAGGAAGATAAAATAATATTAGGATCGGAAAAGAAAATGATTACAAATATTTATAATTATTTATTAAATTAGAAGAAGAAACGGTTAAAGAAACTATGATAAGTTGGACTAGGAACTTTGGGCACACTATAGAATTGAAAAATGGGAAAAATTGTGGGAAAAAATATATAAATTGACCATGCCAGTATCATATAAAGAAAACAACTATAAAATCTTTTATAGATGACATTTAGCACCAGCGACATGGGCAAAAATGTAACCCAACTTTGCACCTAACTGCTGGAGATGCTGCTACAAAGCAGGGACGTATTACCACATGTGGTGGACGTTCCCTAATGTGAGGAAATTTTGGCATAATATTAAAAAGTGGTTAGAGGAGATCATACATCAAAAGCTGGATCTCAAACCAGATATTGGGAATAATTGACAATAAAAGGGAAAAAGGTTTATATTATATTATATTGCATATTCAAACAGCAGCCAGAATCACACTAGCACAAATATGGAAACAGACTAATACACCATCTGAAGAAACAATAATTAAAAAATCCTTTGATAAATGAATAATGGAATTTATCAAAGAAATTGATAATTTGGATTATATATATGTATAACACACATATATAAATGTTTAATATATTTGTATGTCTTTTTGTCTTTGTCTGTGTTGTTTGGTTTTTAAATGTAATATACTTAATAAAATTACTTTAAAAAAAAAAACAAAGCAGTGTATGTTTCGTTTTGTGATTGTTTGTATGTGGCATGTCAATATGTCAAATCAGCTCTAGTTTAATTGAATATACATATTGTTAACATTACATTAAAATGTTTCTTTCTGTCATATTCAGGTATAACCTCAAAACGTCATGTCTAAGGATTTGAGTTACTAAATGCAGTCCTGAAGAACTGAATTTCTGTCCTTCAGATTACTTTTCATCTGAGCTTCTGGAGACTCATTTTGTCTTAGCTCTTTTTCAGCTCTCTCAGTTTCATTTTTCTTTTTCTTTTTCGCAATACAATTTTATTGGTTTTCTTGGGGTAGGGAAAAGGGAAAAGGGTATAAGAAGGGTATTAAATCATTTTTTTTTACAACTTGCTTTCTGGAATTATATGGTCTATATATAATACATAACAAGGTTAAATGCAAAATTTATATCATATTACAATTTTTTTAATGTTATGTTGATCGACAGCCATCTTATCCTACTCCTGTGCCTAAAACAAAAGATTAAGTTGATAAAGATTAAGATCTTATCTTGTTTATTTTCCAATTATCTATTTACCTCTTAAACATTTTACACAGCACATTTATATGTCATTTATCTTGTGATCTTAGCCTCCTTGGTGACACCCCCCGTACCCCCCGTATAGGCTTCAGGGCGTCCTCTCTCCCTCTCTCGCTGGGTTTGCCATCCTCCCTTCTCCCTCCAGATGCCAGGTCTTCTTCCTCTAGTAGGAGTTTATGGTCATTGTAAAAGGTTTCTGCTTCATTACTATTTATTAACTTGTATTTTTTCTCCTCCCAGAATATTAAAACAACTTCCGGCATCAACCACCTGTACATAATACTCTTGGCAAACAATTTCTTAGTTAAAAATTGGTATTTCCTTCTAGACTCTCTGACCTTTCTTGGAATTTGTTTTAACACTGCCAGT
>JANHFP010004003.1:261483-271662 GCA_032468135.1 Calamaria suluensis | reverse complement strand
AAGACAACTGTGGGGGGTGTCCTTGGAACACTGTAATCTGATATCTGACTCATTGAAGACTGCTTCTTTTGAACTTTTGTTACTGAAAGTGCAATACAACTCTCGGTAATTGTTTTGGTTTGCTTTGTCTTTGCTTGGGGGTTGATTTGGGGCTAATTGCTGTGGGCTGGGTCGTGACACTCTGATTCCTCATGTAGTCAACAAGATCCTGGCTGAATGGGCGTAGTTGATTCTGGTGGCACCTCATTGGCCATGCCATCCGTGGTTCACAGATTTTCAAGCTCTGTCAATGTTCAGACCATGGAATATCCCACATCACCAGGTCCATTTGAGGCAAGACCCATAGTACATCAGGATGCTCAATGGCTACACTTAACCCTGTGGTGCTTGAGTGGCAGATGTTAGCTTTGAAACATTTTTCTCAGGATGTCATTGACATCATGCAGACAGCCAGACATCCAAGCACCACCCATATATATGACACTACCTGGAAGTCCTTTTCTTCTTGTTGTCACATATTTAAGTTTGTTCCCACCAAGGTGTCTATTCCACAGGTTTTGGACTTTCTTCCAACTGGCCTAACACATTATGCAGACAAGTGGCAGCACTGGTGTCAATGCTCTCATGTGGGCAGTGGGTCTCCATCACTCAAGATCCAGAAGAGCGAACAGTTTCTCCAAGGGGCTTCCAATTTGAAGCCACCAATGGTCCATAGGTACCCTACTTAGGACCTCCAGAAGGTGTTGCTTTCTCTCACTGATCTCCCCTTCGAGCCGCTCAGGTCAGTGACTTTGAAGCTCTTGACTGTCAAAGTGGTTTTCCTTCTGGCAATGTGAATTTCCGCATTGGTGTCTCCTTTTAGCCTATTCAGTCTAAAGAGCTATGGAAGACAGAGTCTACCCATTCCGGGAGTCCAACGTCCCATTCCTGAAAATGGGTGTGTCAGATAGGACCAGCACCCCTTAATTGTAGATCAGAAAATCTCAATAGTTTTACAGGTTGTGTTATATGATTTACCATACCTAGTATGATATGAAAGCTAAAAGGTAACCAGATGTGGAATAGTTTGTGAAAAATTCTGGTAATGAATGCAAGTTCCGAATGTTCCAGAAGAATGTACCTTCTTTTTAAATTCCTTAGATATCTTTTTAGTAATATTTATAAAGTATGGTAAATAATTTATTTTGCACCTTTATGTAATTTTGCTAAAAGAGATATGTGGTTCAATCTTTCATTTGAATAAGATAGAATGGGAAAAATAATTAAAATGCACTAGGAATGCTGAGATTATTGGTGTTACTTTATGCAATTAGCAGTAAACCAGAATTATATAAAGCTATTTGCTTCTCAACTAGTTTAGGGATTGGATTATGATATCAAACCCCTATCTCAACATCTTAATTATCTTGCTTATGTGAAATGTAATGGAACACATCTGACTTACAAAGCATATTTACTTAGAAAAGTCTTCTTGGCAAGAGTCCTAAGTTATTCCTCCATTGTTTAGGTTGGCAATTGTTTTCACTCGGGTTTATTCCAAATAAATGTCAGCAAAACTGCAGCTATAATTCTTGTGCATGTGTGTGTGTGTGTGTACAAATAGATGACCATTGTTAAAATGTATTTAGAAAGTGCCAGTCCAGATACAGTACATGCATTCAGTATTTTTAAAATATTTTTTATTCCACCTTTATTATATTTATGTATAACTCAAGCAACAACCCAGCTGACTTTCATACCTAAGGAAGGACTACAATTCACAGTCTAAACCTAATTTCCAGCCTTTACCTCTAGATCAAACAGACTGTCTGTTTGGTTTTTTTAATGCTTAACACTCTCAGAATCACTGACATTCAGCACTAGTTTTGGAAGAATTGGGGACCATATACTACCTAGTCCACAAGCCAACAAATAAAATAAATTTCATATATTCACTTCGCATACATTTATTCTATGTCCACCTTGCTTGGAAGTATACATTAACTTTCTTATGATAAATATGTTAGATCATTGACTGATTGCCAACATCATTTGTCTTTGTTGAATCACTTTGAAATGAAAAGGGCATTAAATTTTTATATAAATTTAGTAGATAAAATTATCATCGCCGCCACCACCATCACCACAAGTTTCTATTCAATTCCTGAATATTTAATTGAATAGCATACATAATGACTACAGAAGTAAGCAAAACTCTATAATCAGGAATGAGCCAGACTTAAAACAACAAATTTACATACAAAATAATAACATTAATATCAGAGAGGAAATATTTTGGCTCCTGTTGCATTATTATCTCCCAGAAAGTTTTTGTGTGCCAGTGACTTTTGTGCCCTAATCAATCATAGGCATTTATGTACCAACACCAAATAACAACTAAGGTCTCTTAGAATGAATTCTATATGTATGTCTGTGAAATATTTATGTAACTGAGTTGTTGATTCATACAAATTCATAGAACATGGTGATATAAATTTAATTTGCTTGCAGTATAACTATCATCAATATATCCTTGAATGTCTTTTTCTACTTTTGTGATTGGCAAGAAAAAAAGACTTAGTAATTTATCACTAGCAGCAGGCAAAACAAGGAATAAAAGCATTACTTCTTATACTTTATCAATAAAATATAAACTTATTTGCATTTGTTTCATATGAAACAAAAGAAGTACATTTTTAAATGTTAAAATGATACATTACACATAAGCTTTCTTTTATGTGGTATGGCTATGGCAATTGCATTGTATGTATTGTGTCAGAACACGTTACTAAAATGGTCATCCAGTTAGAATGTTTGCGTCTCCCATGTATACAATTATTTGGACACCTGTCATGTTGCCTTCTGAATTATTCTGTATCCGCTTGCTGCTGGATGCCACATGGCGCATCGTACTGGTGTTGCCGCTTGTGGCAGGTTGCCTCATGGCAGCTAAGTAAGTGTGTAATGTTTCCCTTGCACATATGTGCTAGTTGTTTCCGACTCTAGGGGGTGGTTCTCATCTCCGTTTCAAAGCCGAAGAGCCAGTGCTGTGCAAAGACGTCTCCTTGGCCATGTGGCTAGCATGACTAAACACGAAAAGTGCATGGAATGCTGTTACCTTCCCACCAAAGGTGGTCCTTATTTTTTCTACTTGCATTTTTTACATGCTTTCGAAACTGCTAGGCTTGCAGAAGCTGTAACAGGTAACGGGAGCTGATCCCATTACACAGCACTAGAGATTTGAACCGCTGAACTGCTGACCTTCCGATCGACAAAATCAGCTGTCTTACCTGCTGAGCCACCGTGTTCCATTAAGTGTGTAAGACATCCTCCCAAAATAAGACCTGGTGCTTATTTGGGATCTCAAAAGAAAATAAGACCAGGTCATATTTTCAGGGAAACACGGGTACTAATGAATTTTTTAAAATGTTATAATATCTGTCTGTCTGTCTGTCTGTCTAATTATCCATCCATCCATCATCTATCAATCTGGTTTAGTCTAATCTTGTCTAGTCTAGTGTAATCTAACACAGTAGTTTTTAAACATGCCAAGACAACAGCTCTCATGTTTATTTATACTTCTCCACTTCACTGGTAATTTGTGAACTGTTTTGTCTGGAACACCTGAGACTTGAGACCTGAGAAGCCGTAACACTTTTTTCTACACCAAACAAAACATAGTTACATTCTGTGATATTAATATTAAAGTATTAATTCATTAATATTAGTATTAAGGCTGACAATATATCTGATATTGGCAGGATAACAATAGTATGAACAGATCAAAAATTCCTATTCCTGTGCTGGGTTGTCATATAGAATCTGCTGTGCTAGAAATATTGTACAGTTGCCTTGCAAATCCACTGCTCATTCTCACCCAGTGTTGTTTTGGGTCCTGACGATATTCCCCTCCCCCCTTGAATTTAAATATGACTGCTTTGGAATAGCTATTACTTCCTCTCCTGCAAAGAAGCCTGGAATTACAGCCAGCAGTTGCTCCATTTCTAACTCACAGCCATCTTTCTCCCTCCCCCTCCCCAATAACTTAGAGAATTCCATTATCCAAATTGTTACACATGTGTGACAGAGGTTGACCTTTAGTCATGTCAATCCTTTTTGTGTAGGCCTCAGGCTCCAGCTTAATAGCTCAAAGCCTGATTTACTCACTGTAATAAGGGCAGAAGGTCGAGCAATTGTCAGCTGCCTGTTCGTACCCTTCTCGGAGCCTGGCTGAAGGCTGTTAACACAAAGCTTTTCAGAGTGAATTTACAGCCACCATCACTGACAGAGGCCAATCAGTAAACCATAAATGTCAGGTTAGTGAGATTGAGCAGTAAGTAAAACACTGACAGCCCAACATTGACTCAAATCAATTGCTTAAGATTTAACAAAGAATAGCAATCTGTGTATAACCATGTCTAAATATGTAGAATGTGCAGATTTAATGATCAGTAAGAGAAAGGGGTACCTGTTGTGATTTAATTTGAAGGTTCCCTTTATTTAAAGGAATACTATACCATCGGGCAAATATTTTATCATATAGAATATGCAAAGTGTCTCTTTTAATTTTATTTTATTATCTAGAAAATGTTTACTTTATGATAACAATATCATTTGTTAGGCTAATGTTGGAGAAAAGTTACCATTCATGCTTTCATTCAATTTGAGGCTTAGGAAGAAGGATATTTTTTATTTCTTATTTCTTTAAGAAGAACAAGTGAAAGAAACAATGACAGAAACTTTGGACCCTCTAGGGACTTAGCTGACTGGGAAAAATTATGGGGAAGAAATGTTAAACTTACTAAAGTGGCTTTTTATAAAGAGTATTTATATAAAATGTTTTAAGGATAGCAGATGATACCAGTTAGACTAGTGAAAAAGTTTAATAATTGAAATATAGATAGAATTTAAGTGAGAAATGTTTTTTTAGGAAGGATACAACATAATTATGGAAAAGAGAATGAATATTTAAGATTTCATCCCTGCCCTACCATTACCTTATCCCTACCCCATCACCCTTTCCCTCTCCCTTTATACTATCCTCATCTCTTAATCCTACCCGTCCCTTACCCATCTACAAGTTAATAAAATTTATTACAAAAAATGTCATCATATGAATTTTTATTCCACTTCAATAAAGTTTAATACTTTTATCAAACTTTTGATTGGAAGGAAACAAACTCTTTAGTCACACTGCAATTCTGTAATGGAAGGCTATCGTGTAATTCATTAATGACTGATTATGTTTTGAGGGTTTTGAATATCCATGAGATACAGTAACTTACATGACTGAATGTTTCTATCATTTTGTGCAATGACAGTTTGGACAACAATTCATTTAACTTTGAAGGCATCAGCATGAAAATGTAAGAATCCATTAAAATGCTGTATGTGAGGATTTATAAATTAGGCAATTTCCTTGATTATTGCAACCATTTACAAAATTGATTGTCCAAGTGTGGCATAGGCAGATTCTAACAATGATAATTGACAAGAGGCATGCCTTGAATATCTATATTCTTTGTTCACTAAAATAAGATGCTTCTGTCCACTCACGGTCAATCATGCACCCAAGTGTCTTAATGTAAGAGATGGCTAATTTTTAAAGAAGACTCATATGCTAATTATAGACTAGTCATGATAACCAGAAGCTGTTTTTTCTTTGCCTCTTATTTTTAAGACCTGATAGTCTTAGTTATTTACTGTGCTCCATACAGCATATTCTCATTGTGATCTTCTATTGAGAGATAAATATTTGTATATAATGCATTGCTGCAGTAAACATTTATCTGATTGAAAATATGAAAGTCAATAAACATTTGTTTCTTGCAAAGTTCTTATAATTCAAGATGTATACTTGATCACACAATTTGACCTCAAATCATTTTTTGCATGTAAGTTACAATAATTTATAATTTATATAATAAGAATTGTACAAATAAATTCACACTTGGGCAGTGTTTTTGTTAAAGAACTAAAAAGGTTTCATAAATAGAAGGGAAGGTTTCAAGGCTTATTGAACTGATCAGCATGCTAGATAGTAAATATATATAGTTATGGAATAGCCTTTCCCAACTTAATATCCATCATCTGTGTTTGGACTACAACCTTTAGGATTCCCAGTCAACACTAATAGGCCCTGGAGGCTGCACATCTAGAGGTAACCATGTTAGGAAAAAGAACCAGTTAAGTGTAGTGGTAAGATACCAGTCTAGAAACGTGGACATGGTGAGTTCTAGTCCTGCCTTAGACATAAACTCAACTGGTTGACCTTGTGTCAGATAATTCTTCTGAAGCAAACCAGGCTGAGAAATTTTATCAAAAAAACTGCAAAGACTTTTCCAAGCAGTCACCAGGAATTAATACTGACTGGAAAACAGAAGGAAGGAAGAAGGGAAGGAAGGAAGGAAGGAAGGAAGGAAGGAAGGAAGGAACGTACGTTAGGCAGGCTAGGTATCAACCTGCCTCTGCCATAGCCTTAGGATTGCAAAAATATTTTCCATATAACATGCTAGACTGCTGCAATTGTTTCAGGTTTCCTTAAACATTCTTCTTCAAGATGCAGCATGGAAAGCATATGATATGGAAACTGTACACTCTAAAAAATCCAAAAAATAAAACAATTATCTTCAGTTAAGTTTTTCATTCACGAAGTAATAATTACCTAGGTACCTTTAACTACCTAGATATAATCAACAAATATAAAAGTACCTATATTTTCTGGAATTCTTGATTTTTTAAATATATATATTACACATAACAAATGTTTTTATTGCAAAATGTAAGCCAAGTTACATATTGTATATAGTGATTATATGGACCATTACTGTAATTGTGGTTTTGGCAAAGTTTATGTATCTGCCAATCCTTCATTTGGCAGTCCCATTATCTGGTGGATAGGCTAATATTATAAACTATAAGCAACTGGTTGTATAACCAGTGGTCACTAACAATTATTTGGACTATTGGTTTTTTTAACACTAGGACTAATATAATATTCTGAAAAATATGTAATTAAACATGCATAGTATCTGATTATTTTTCATTGAAATGCATCAGTTAGCTTTGCCCACTTAGATGCTGTGGGTGGTCTTTAAGCATGATTTCTAGGCACAGCTAATTCTGTACCTCTAAATTAGAAATTAGGACTTCTCATGGTATGCATTTTTGAATGCTGTATTTATAGGAATAGTTAAACATCCCTTGCCACATATATCAAAGCTTTTGAAAAGTCAGGGCCACTTGCTTCTGAATGCTTATGGTTTTTCTTCTTCCAGGAAGTCCATTTACCTTTTCATTACTTCCCTTATTTTTCTATCCTAAAATAACAAATTGTTCTACGTGCCTCAGACAAAAATGGTTATTCAACTACGGCACATTAGGGCATGACATTAGACCAGTGGTGAAATCATTTTTTTTATTACCGGTTCTGTGATATGGCTTGGTGGGCATGACAGGGTGAGGATACTGCAAAATCTTCATTCCCAACCCATTCTGGGGCCAGCCAGAAGTGATATTTGCCGTTTCTCTGAACTGCTCAAAATGTCTGCTACCAGTTCCCCAAACTACTCAAAATGTCTGCTACCAGTTCTCCAGAACCTGTCAGAACCTGCTGGATTTCACCCCTGCATTATACATGCAATTTTGCAGTGTATAACTCAGTTCTTGGAACTGGAAAGCACGACTTTAAAATTTGAGGGAAGGATGACATTGAAATACACCATAGGGTTTTTTTTTTCATGCTCTTGAGGTAAAATGTTCTCCAGCCACCCTTGAATCACTGAAACTAAGGTTCTCTCCCAATTGCTCCCCACCCCTTGTCTGCCTTTCTTGTCTGTACTGAAACCCATCACTTGATTTCTTTTCAAAGTAATAGCTGACAAAGCCTAACAATTTTTGTATATATTGGGGCTGTGCTTGGTTTGCGTTTGAATGAAGGGGGGGATGCTAAGGACAACTTACGTCTGTTTCACTCTTGGGCTTGGAACAAGATGAAGGCAACATCCTGGGGACACAGCTGAAAAATGATGTTGTCAGGGCATGTTTGTACTATGGTTAGATGCAATTAGGAAAAGGCCTAAGATACAAACCTTTTTATAAATGTGCAAGCTCACAAAAGTCAGACATTAAACAGCAACCTATGAAGTCAGCAATAACAGGTTTATAGTATGCAGTGTTCAGAAAGGGGTTGAGCCTTGTCATCTCCACATCTCATGCTGAGGAAATATTCCAAATAAATGCAATGGCTTATTCCTATCCATGCAAGCTGATATAGTTGAAATACATATTGGAACTGAAACCCAAAATGCCAACATTTAGTAAATTGATTGCAACATCTCTCTCCAGTTAGGTCCAAGACAGGAAGAAAGACAAGTAAACTGATTGAGATGGGCTTGGACTTCATCCTTTCTGGGACTGTAGGTATCCCTCAACACAGTCAGCTGAAGGGCTGCTCACTTATTTATCCACTTTGTCCTCCTGTATTTCAAAGGAAGTGGTGTCACTGGGATCTTTAGTCTCTGCAGAATCTTCTGTGGGTTGACTAATTGCTGGTTACTTTGGAGGATAAAAAAAAATAAAAGCAAAGTGCCAAGTTTTTGGTTTGTTTTTAATGGCTTGTCTCTCTTCTACGTGAAAGATGGGAAAGGGCTTTTGTGCTTAGACCAGTAACAGTATCATCATGGTGGCAATGTCATCATCCAGCAGTTGCTTCTTAAAAAGACACTCTGTGTGAGTGATTGGTCAACATATTTTGATGAATGTATATCAGCTGAATTTTCTTTTTGCCACCATGATAAACAAAGCGCTATAGAATGTAAACATTAGAATTCACTTTGGAGATAATCTGGTTCAACCCTTTGTATAGTGCAGAAAACTGTGACTACAGAATATTTAAAAAATAGTTATTCACTATTACTTTAGAAATAATGCAAGAATTACATTTATCCAGTTTTTGGAAAACTGAAAATTTACTACTTGATAAGATTATAACTAGAAGAATGTTAGAGTTTGTAGAGATGGACAGATTAACAGTAGAATTAAAGAAAAGGAGGATTCAATATATTTTGGAACATGGGGAAAATTTTATTGATGGCTAATATTATGTTAAGACAAAAGATTGTGAAGAATTGTGGGATGATGATTTGAACTTTCTAAGCTTTTTTATGACTATTGTACTATAGTACAATTGTACTAAGGATTATATTGTACTATACTCCTATTGTACTAAGGATTATAATGTAGTATCACATTCATTACTGTAACATATTATTTACACCCAGATATCAGTCTGTTTACTCAGGCATGAAATTGAATGTGGGGGCAACCCCACTAATGTATTGACTCCTATCCCCTATCCCTATCCTGTCCGTATCCCTACCCTATCACCCTTTCCCTCTCCCTTTATCCTATCCTCATTTCTTAACTCTACCCATCCCTTACCCATCTAAAAGTTAATAAAATTTATTACATAAAAAAGCTATCCACCAACTTCCAAGGCAGTCTGTTCCATTGTTGAACAGTTCTTACAGTAAGAAATGTTTCCTGTGCTCACTAAAATTTAAATCCATTGTTTCTGGTGAACAATTAATTCCCATATTCTCTTTGGATGTTTGAAGAGAAAGCTGTCTTTAAAGACCAGAAGTTAGTGATGGCAGAGGTCTCCAAACCTGGCAACTTTACATCTTGTAGATTTCAACTGTCATATTCATCAGAATTACCATGGAGAAGACTTCCGTCAGTGCACGGCGGCAGACGTTCTGGAGTGAGCTCGTGCTCCGGAATCTGAAATCTGCCTCCCTGGTGGGCCCTAAGGGGAACAGACAGTCCGGTAAGGATGCTTCCATGGGGGCAGCTTGTTGAGGGCCCCTGGGTTGAGCCGGAGGCCATTGCCGTCCTTGCCTGAGACACCGGGAGGCGGAAGACGCATGGTGGGGGTAGTGGCCCATTGATCGCACCACCCAGCTGGCTGCGCCAGAGGGGAGAAAGAATTAAGCATCAGAGCAATGGAGGGCAGTGGAACAATGGAGCAGCAGAGCAATGGAGGAGGAGGAAGTTTCCACCGAATAGTGAGGAACTGAATGCTGAAAGGATGGTTTTCCCCTCTCGGAATAGAAAATAAGCAGAGAGTGGGAGGTCTGGAGGGGGAGATGGGGGGTGTTCAGAGGGGAAAACAGAATCTTGATAATGTAATTCTAAATA
>JANHFP010004003.1:212650-223536 GCA_032468135.1 Calamaria suluensis | reverse complement strand
CTATGCCAAATTTCATGTTTCTAGCTATAACAGTTTTTGAGCTCTGGTGATAATGAGTCAGTGAGTGAGTGGTATTTCGCTTATATATATATAGATATCACTATGATACAGCTGAATATTACATGCTTAAGCCAGTAAACTTTTTTATTTTGCATGAAGGCTTATAGTTAACAAATATGAGCAGAATACCTAGAGGGGCCTTTGTTTGAAAAAAATCTTTCCCCTCTCCATCTCGTGAAGTGATTTTATCATAGAGCCTCTATTACAGAAAATTATTACTATTTATTAAGAAAATCACTGAGCAATCACTATACATTTGTTTTATGGAAAATGATAGTGTTGAAAGTATAGTATCTGCAGGTTTGCTGACAAATGTTAATGGCTTAGTATATCTCTTATTTAGTTGCAATTGTTTCAAAGAGATTGTTGTTTATAAACAAATAATGATTTGATTTTGCAGAAAAAAATTAATCACCTTGAAATAAGGAATTAATTGATTTTATTTAGTGAATTATTTGTTTATTGTGGTACCAGTTAAAAAATAGATAACCAGGGGCTAATAAATGTTAATGATCCCACTCATTCTCAGAAAATCAATTCATGATGATTATAGCACATCTTGGTTTATCTTTTTACTAAAAGAATCTAATACTAAAAATATCTGATTATAGCACATTATAATTATTAAGTGCTCCAAGAAAAAAGAATACACTATAGTGAAATATTTAATCCTTAGTAGATTTTTGTACGTTTGACTTATCAGCTTCACTTTCTATATAAAAATGAATAGTTCCTTTGAACAAAAACTGAAAATGTGTTCCAATCATAAGAGTAAGCATTAGAATATAATGTTTAATATGTAGTATTAATGCAATGTAAAATATCTGATTTTTTTTGGAAGACTGAAATCTATTTACATTGATCTTTGTATGAAAGGAAGCTACTTTCAAGACTTTAACATCCAAAAATGTTACATAAGTTGTAAATTTTCTACATGAAGTCTGAATGGCAGGATAAGGGAGGAAATGAAGAAAGAAGCATATATAAAAGTTCCATTACTAATTATGTAAAAGAACGAATAAAACAAATAAGTGTACTAAAAGCCATAGGATTTCCAGAGCTCAGAGATAGTATATCCTAATGACATGCCCTCAAACCAAGTCTTCCACTTCCAATGGCAATAATGTTCTATAAATAGATATTAGAAAAAGGAGTTGAGAAATCATATCTATCTATATCATCTTTCCGTTTCCTTCTCTTTGCCTTTCTCTGTCACTGTTGCTATCTCTGTCTGTCTGTCTATGTATATAATCTGTCAATCATCTATACCTATCATCTCTCTGTATGTCTATCTCTCTATTTCTATCTGTCCGTCTGTCTATCATCTGTATCTATCTATAATATCTATCTATCTATATCGATCAATCAATCAATCGATTGATCCCTCAATCATCTCTCTATCATCTCTCTATCACCTATTTATCTATCATCAGTATTAAAATGATCTAATAATAAACTAAATTTAATACCAGAGTACTAAATATATTTAGTTTAATAAAGATACAGTATCAGTTTGGAGGATATTGCATCATCCTTCTCAGTATATACCATATTTTTCGGAGTATAAGACGCTCCAGAGTATGAGAAGCACCTTATTTTGGGGGAGAGGAATTTATTTTTTAAAATTTGCCTCTGCCTAGCAGCATCCATCAGTATTCATCTGGCTAGCATCCTTAGCAAACAGCCTGGTCAGCTTCAGCACATTAGCCTGATTCAGCATGAGCAGCTGATTGGCGGGTGAATCGCCTACTGGAATATCCCCAATCAGCTGTTCCCAGAGGTGAACTTTAGCAACAGGTTTGCTGGCTATGATTGTGCATGCTCCTTGTTGGGGCAGATATGCAGCTTCAAAAATGCAGCTGATCATCTCAAGGTGCTCCAGTGAGTACAGCAGGGAAAGAACGGAACCAGTCCAGGAAGGCAGCAGCTGTTGTGGCTTGCTATTTTGGCCTCTGCGCCTTGCTTTTCACCTTCCAAAAGCTCCATTTGAGAGGCTGCCTATGGAAAGAGAAGCTCCTTTGCAAACGGAGCTTTGAAGGCTGCTTGAGAGCTTCTCCGTTTGGAGTCTCCAAAAGCTCTAAAAACTCCATTTGAGATGACTTGTGGTGGCCAAAGGGTGGGAACCAGCAGGTGAGCAGGGCTACATTCAGTGTATAAGATGCATCAAAATTTTCACCCTCTTTTAGGGAGAAAAAGTATGTCTTATACGAAAAATACAGTAGTTCTGGTGTCTGCCTGACAATTTTTTTTTATTTACTGGCATGAATCTGTTTATTATCTGTCTGTCTGTCTGTGTCTATCTAATCTATGCATGCATAAATCCTTTAATTAGTAGCATTGTCTTTAGGGTTTATTGAAAGTTCTTTATGGTAGTTCAGCAGAAAAGAATTCTTTTTCCCCTTCCCTACAATCATTTACATAAGAAATGATCAAATAATGTTTGGAAATCTATATCATTATTAATGTAAAGAAAATTTAAATCCCTAAATAATCTCAGTTCAACTAGTATTTTACAGCTATAGAACTTTACACTTGAAACTTGTTGTGGAACACTCATCACAGATTTTATAATGTAATTAAAATAATATAGTATTGAACTATTGACCAAAGCTAGGTCATTAATCAAGCAGAAAAATTCTGTGATCAGTGCTCTGAAGCACTGTAAAATAATAGTATTGGTGATCAGTGATGCAAGTAGTCACAATTAAGAAGTCCAGCTGACAAATGAGGGATAACATTTTATTGTACACTTAATTGAATTGCTCTGAATGCCTGGTCACCATTGTCTCTTTCCTTTGCTCTTTTGTTTTAGCTCTTCAGCAATACATATTTGTTCAGAACAAAATGCTGGTAAGACATCAGTGTACATTAACATTACAGGTTTTACAAACTGTAGCTAAAGCTGTTTGTTCCTCAGGACTAAGATTATTGAGGCACCTAAAGATATATCCTTATTTTTTTAAAGAAATAAAACAGGTTGGTAAAGCTAAATATAAATAAAGAAAACAGCCAGTTTAGTAAATATTCTGAAAGCTTTAAAGTTTCCATTGGCAACATAATACATATTCAACAAAAAGGGGGCTACAATTTTGGAGTTGCGTCGCTAAAGACAAAATTATTTTTTTTTCTAATTTTGAAAAGCAAAATTTAAAAATTGTAACTATGAAATAGGACTTCCAAGATGTGTACGGGACAACACAGCCCAAGTTTTTCTGTAGCTATAAAGTTATATTTCTAGCTTTGAAATTGCAATGTAGCCATCTGACCCTTCTTTTAGGCAAAACTGATTATTTACATTGAAGACGTGTGCAGAATTTATATAATATATATAATTTATATAATACCTTTAAACTGTTCTTCTATGCTAATCCCACAGATCATTTTGTATATGTATGTTTTAATATTTATGGCTGTACACCGCCCCGAGTCCGCGAGGAGAGGGGCGGTATATAAATGTAATAAATTATTATTATTATTATACTGCTAGATCAGGCCCAATTTCTCCTTGGTCCTCTGCAGCAGGGAAAAACGTATCTCTTTCTAAAAGTTTGATTCTTTTGCTGTATAGTACTTATCACTGGAAAAAAAGATTTGCAATTTTCGGTCGAAAACCAACCTGTAACTTAAATTATTTATATCTGACTTCAGGTCTAGGGTAATAGATTTATATGATAGTCCTTAAGACCCTTGAAAGGTGCTGTCATGCATCATCTTCTCCAATGAACTCTCTTATAATTCATATTCTCTCCTGAAAGGTCTAAATGGTATTGGATGTTTAATGTGAGAATATATTTCTACAGCACTATCTATATGCATGTACAGTTCATTCTGAAATGTGACACAGGGAAGGCAGTGCAAAAAATAGAATATGTATGTATTTCAGTTAGCGGCTCTGATATTTAAGATAGGTAACAAGTAAGTATTTATGGTGTTCAAGGAACTGTAGCATTTAAGGTAGACATAATGGCAGAAAACTGGGGGTGGCAGTAGATGATAGTGAGGAGTTGTTATGGATATCAAGATCTGAATGAAAATTATTTTCTATTCTGCAGCACCAGGATAAATTATAACTCTGAGTTAGAACATCCCAAATCTGCTCTAGGAAGGGCACATCAGAATTTTATGTATTGCATATTATGGGGTCCCAACCGTGTCCAAAGTATTTAATTTTCTTTAAATGCCTTGCTTTAAGTTCTTTACAATTGTTAACCAGAGTTGTCCATCATATTGAGGTAAAGACCAAACCAGGGGTGAAATCTACTTACCTCTCCTACTGGTTTGGAAGTGCGGACTCCGCATGCATGCATCACGTGCAATTTTGGACCTTCTAGGCATGCACAAAGCCTTCTGCACGTGTTCAGAGGGTTCAAAAACAGGTTACTTCCTGGTTAAAACCAGGAGTAATGATGTGTGGGTGGTGGGTGGAGCCTCACACTGCCAGCACTACCGTTTCTCCAAACCATGCACCGCTGCTGCCACTACCGGTTTGGCCAAACCAGTTTGTACGGGTAGCATTTCACCCCTGGACCGAACTCTCAGATATACAGGATAATTTGGGACAGTAGATCAGTATAACCTATTTTATAGCTATAAAACTCATCCTGATGGAGCTATGTCAACAAAGAACCCATAACTGCATTGGACAAAATACTATGGTGGGAAGGAGAAGAAAGAGGATTAGATTCAGTGGGGTACTCCAAATCAGAGTGACTCTTACTCTTATCACTCTTGACTTTCTTAATCTGAGCATTTTGGGAATTAGTTAAGAGATTTGGGGACAGAGGGTTTTAGTTTTTCCTATCCATTTTACTAATTGTTAGTATTTCATTCATGACAGTTATACAACAAAGTGAACTGTTTTAACTAGATGATTTGTTTGATTCTTATTTTCTTTTGAGGAAAATATCAGTACATTTTGGACTATTCTATTCCTTCAACCAGGGCTTCAAACTGCAATCCCATTCTGGAAAGAGTAGTATTGTTTTTCATTAACATACTTTTCCATGTGCACAAAATACTTTCAAACTAAGAGTCTAAAGTTTGGTTTGTCATAATAGGGACTATTTTCATGACAATGTTTTCTTTCTGAACCTGAAATTTTTTTAAATCAAAGAGATTTTAAAAGAGTGTAGATTGAAAAATAAATCTTAGCCCTGCTAACTGATTTCATTCTAATAGAAACTCTGAAAGAATGGGCCCATTAAACTACCTGTGGAAGGGATTTCTAGAACCAAGGTGTCATGTTTTTCTATTTCTGCCCAGCAAATCTCTTTTTTTTTATAGTCACATGATAACAGATGACATGAACACATAAGGAATGTTGGTTTCAATTCATGGAGTTCTTCATAATATTAATTATTACCTTGAACTGAACTTCTACCTTTAAGACTATAGTCTGCAGAATACTTAAATAAAAATATTTATATTTTCATTGCATCACTTTTGTGGATATTAATAGCATTTTAAATAAACAAGATGCTTTTATATATCTCCCCTCCCTTCAGTTGGCGTAATCACAAGTCCTACACAGGCTTCAACATTTATATTCGTGAGATGTTTCTCTATCCAGAAACGTCTCTACACCACCAATACATTTTAATGTGTAATATTAGAAGTAACAGACTTATTCCATTCATTTCTGTCCTTGTTCTAATGGTATTTTTACCTACTGAGTACAAAGCTGGTGGGGGTTTCTTGTATACATTTATTGGTATTATTGATGACACATCCAAGCCATATACATGAGTCCTTTGTGTGACAGTGGCACTACTGAATAAGGAACACACATGTAGCACATGTTTAGCTTTCACTGTATTAAATAACTCCAAGCTTTTCTAAGACTCTTCTAGAATTAATGAGTCAAGTGTGTAGTTAGATTCCATAGGCATTGATGATGCTTAATGTAGAAGGTCATTATATTCAGCACTATAAGCTTTCAAATGAAAGATTGAATTCCAGGCTCTGACCATCCTCAAAGTCCCTGATTTATTAAAGATGACCTGCCTTAGAGACTTCAAACAGAAAAATGATTGGAGCAATCTTGTTGGATTCTTTGAGTATATTTAACAACTATATTACACATTCTCAGAAGAATCAAAGATACTATTGTTTGTAGTTGGTAATACACTCAATATTTTATTTTGAGGAAAGGAGGGAAATGCTTTCTCATGAGGACCTTATATGAAACTGAAGTTCCCTATTATTTAAAACAAAAAGATTATATAGATAAAACATCCCTAATTTGATGTTCCCCAAATGTATTGGACTTTGCAATATCTAGCAAACATAACAATGCATGATAGGGCTTATGGATACGATACTTATTACATGTGGAGGACATCATTAGGGAAGACGAGAAGGAAAACAATTCAAATTTTAAGAAAGTTCACTATTAAATTCCCTTTTGAAGTAAGCAATCAAAGCTTGGCGGCACCACCCAAATGATTTTCCATGTGCTGCAGTTAAAAAGCAAAACAAGTAGTGATCACATTGGGTGTTTCTTATTTTCTGCAGGCCCTATCAGTGTGGACACTGCTCCCAATCCTTCTCCCAACCTTCAGAGCTCCGGAACCACGTAGTCACTCACTCCAGTGACAGACCTTTCAAGTGTGGCTATTGCGGTCGTGCCTTTGCTGGTGCTACTACACTCAACAATCATATCCGGACACATACAGGGGAGAAACCATTTAAGTAAGTAATCAAAGACTCAGCTGAGCAGGAAGGGAACACTAGGATAATCCAGATTTATATTCCACCCTTTCTGAGATGACCCTTTTGAACTCAGTTCTGAATCCTAAACAGATGTGTGAACCTGGCCATGTTCCTTCTTTATTTCAGTGGTACTTATTTAGGAGAAAAATATGTGGACTTGCTAGTTGAGTCCTTAAGAATTATGATAGTATTCATATATTTACATATCTTTATTTCTATCTCTACCTTTATCTGCATCTTTTTGTCTCTCTTTATCCCAGTTACATAATCTTGTAATTTCATCAGAAAATGGTGGTTGGGTTTTGTTTTGTTTTAAATTCTGTAATAGTATCTAGGGATGCCAAAATAAAAAAAAAATCAGGCATATGCCATGTACAATATATTGAGGAACATCAAGTAGGGAACAATCAATGAGCATCAAAGCAATAGTGATTGCATACTTTTAAGACAGTAGTATTTTAAATTGGAAAAAACCACAAGTGTATGATTGTATCATTTATATTGTTGTAATATGTAGGAATTTTAAGTAGAAGTAATATTTTAGAGTGGAATTTGAGAGTGGAAAACATGGCTGTGGATACTGAACTACAAATTATGTTAGTTTTTGTCCTACAGCGATGTTCACCAGGACTGCTAAGAGTTATAATCCAACAATATTCACAGACCAATCAATTCTGGTTCAGGTGTTCCCCTCATGAACCTTTAGTAGGTTAATTCCCAAAACTAGTCAAAACAGAGAAGCTATCAATATAAAAAAAATTAAAAGCATAATAAAGGAGTTTGAGAATCTGTCCTTCTCTATTTTATCATTATTATAACTGAATTGAATTCCATGCTAAAATTTGGTGGCTTTGCAAGATGCGGTTGAGACAGACATCTTAGGTTTGGGGTGCATAGGAAAACAAGGTTTGTTATTGATTGTTTATGTTTTAAGAAGCTCAGATAAATCAAGTAAGTTTAAAAGAAGATATTTTTTTACATTTTACAGTGAGTTTGCAATTGATTATGCTACTCATTGTGGAATAGCTAGTTGGTGCAGTAGTTAAAGCAGCAGGCTAGAAATCAAGAAACCATGAGTTCTAGTTCTGCCTTAGGCACAAAGCTAGACCTTCAGCTAGTCACAACTTTCTCTCAGCTCTAGGAAGGAGAAAATGGCAAACAACTGAAAAGCCTTTGCAAGGAAATTGCAGGGACCAGTTCAGGTAGTTGCCAGAAATAGTAATAATAAAAAAACTGACTCAAAGGTGTGCACATATGGTAAATATACACACTAATTGCAGAGGCCAGTAGCCACTAAAATATATTTATATTGATAATAATAGCAATGTATCATTTGAGAAACCATATCATATAAAGGAACCTAGACTGGAGATACCGTTTCAGATTCTGTTTGTGGAATAGTTTTGTGGCACAACTTTTGACAGCCATTGTCATAGCAATATTCCATTAGTTTCTTTTTTTAACTTATGGCCCAAATAATGCTAAAACTATGTGTTCGCTGATATTGTATTAGAATAACCACTTTCTTTGGTTGCTCTGGCTTGTAATCCATATACAAATGTAACCATTCACTGTAAATACCAAATTACTAAACTTCATATAAATCATCATTGGGATGCCCAGAGTACGAAGAGAAGAAGGTGAGTGCCATGTTTTCCAAAATCCAACTCAATCAGTGTTCAGCTTCAGTCTAGAATGACACAAGAGTGCCATGTCAACAAATGGTGGCTACTGAACCATTACATTGGATTAATGCAGCCAATGGAAAAGGAAGCCAAAAACTAGCAGTTCAGATTGATTTTATGTAGTTGCTGTGTAAATAGATTTTAGTAATTAATTGTACAGGCTTCCAGGTCAAAATGGAAAATAGATTTCTTTTAATGTTAAGATGTTACTTATATGTAACCTTGTTGACTCCATTTAATTTCTACCCCCATAACATTCTGTTTTTGTCATGTTTCCAATAAATCTACTATTTGCACCAAAATGCTACATTTTTCCCTTTATATTTTCTTTCTTTTTTTTATTTCCTAAAATATTTGAATTAATATGGGGTGGTTTCAGTTCCATCCATGAAATAAACTGCTTAGGAACCTATTCCATTAGATAGACATGAATCACATTAATTTTATATATTCTGTGACTGTATTTGAATGTAAGACTTTTACATAAAGAATTTGCCAATATTTGATATATGTATTTCAGTTAACATTAAAATGTTTATGTGGAAAAAAAGCAACTGCGAAATCCATCTTTAATGGATATTGAAATGATAATAGTGTTTTGTGTAAGACAAATATCTTTACTCAACAGATATATTGCATTAAGATTTATGGAATAGTGTATGTAAGAGTTTATAATGTACAAAGTAATGCAGTGAAATAATTTAGTTCAATAGTGTGTTACTGTACCTTCCCACAAGTTCTTTATTGCCAGTATATGGTTTACATATCTAAGTATAAATACACATATATTCTAACATAAAACATAGAAATTAAAACATACATGTGGACAGAAGGAAAAATGATTCAACTGTTGGCTATACTGTTTATTTGTTCATTTATTTTATATATTTGTTTTCTTGTTTATTTATTTGTTAAACAAAAAACGAAAACAAGAATAAGAGAATAAAAATACAATGACAGAGACAATAGGCACATTAGTGCACTTATGCACGTCCCCTCTACAGGTATAGAATGGTCACTATGAATATTAGCTGTATGGGGGATTTATATATTTGTTGCATCATAAATAATCCTAAATCTGCAACTGTTAATTTATCTCGTTTCAGTAAAAAGACTCATGATGGTCATACCTTTTAAATTTGGATATTTTATGACTCCCGCATGGAAAGTACTTGAATTAGGTCTGTTATTGTAACACTAATGTAGGAGCAAGTTTCACTTTATGATCCAGGAGAACATGTTGCTCATTTCATAGGTTTTCAGTTTTCACTTGAACCTTTGATTTATAATATGCTTGTTAATTCAGTAGTGAGAAGGTGAGAACCAGTTTGGTGTAATGGTTAAGCTATGGAAACCTGAATAAAACCAGCTGGTTAACTTTAAGCAAGTCACTCTCTCTGCCCTTAGAAGAAAGCAATAGCAAACTATGCTTGAAAAATCTTGTTAAGAAAACTGCAAGGATTTGTCCAGGCAATAACTAGAATCAACACTGACTTGGAGAATAGATATTTGAGACAGAGAGACTAACAGACATTATACATATGCACATGAAATACATCTCATATTTGTAGCTTTGTTGGTATAGAAAAGAGAAAGAAAAAAAATCAAATCTAGGTGGAGATCACTGCATTGTGCTATAGAAACTAAGCCCAAAATGAATTGATTTCAAGGTGTTCATAATGAAAAACAAATTCATAATTTGCAAGTTTATCAACCAGTGAAAGGTAGTACATTTTGACACACTAATCCAGTAACTAATCAGTTTTCTAATAAACAATCAGCAACACACTAATGTGTCATCAGCATTTCAGGAACTCTGGAGAGAGGGAGATCTGCACATAGACATTAATGAATACACTAGAAATCATTAGGTGATCAATACTTCTGAGTTATTTTCATTGAGCTGATAGGTCTGATACATTAGAGCTGACATTTTACATTTGTCAAGATCACAGTGCAGTTTTTAACAGTAGAACAGGCTGCTAAAATATTCTAAGAGAAACAATCAAAGAAACATAACTTAAGGATCTTGACATGTTAGACTGGAAGTAGAGATAAGATGAATGAATTTGTAACCTTCAGGCCATAGGTTTCTCAAGCCATAATTTTCTTTTTTTAAAGTGACACACACTTTATCTCATTCTGAAATTATATATATTTATAAATGGCACTTTATTTATCCATGATGAACCAATTCATTATCTATTACATTTCATTTGGATATTTTTTACATAAGGATATCTTGGATTATGAGCAGGCTTCTTAAATCACTGTTAATTAATTATTATGTATGATTCCACCAACATTATGTTAAAACTGTAGCTTGTAGTTCGCAAGTATCTCCTTTGTTAACTCAATTTAAATTAATGTGCTTAAGAAGTTCTTATGTAGGCTTTGTTCATTCCAATACAGTCTACCTACAGTACAAGG
>JANHFP010004003.1:148013-159921 GCA_032468135.1 Calamaria suluensis | reverse complement strand
AATAATCAAACTCCATCTCTCTGTCAAGGAAGTCTCAAATTCCCACTGCTTGATATTAACCTCTATTACCAGGAAAGATGCCTATTTTTTGCTTCCCTATCACTGCATATGGGAACAGTTATCAAAGAACTGTTGTAGTTGCAGATAGAGTCAGCAGTTGGAAGCTCAGTTCAGCCAGCTGAATACTTGTATGCACTGTAGCCTGTTTTGGATGTATTATATCTTGCTCATGTCTTCTTGAAAGATCAGTTTTACGACTTATGATTGCATTCAGGTCTGGCTTTTTGTGTAGATGCCCATTTATTCTCTAGTCCCGAAAACCCTTTTCAGTGATTGGTCGATTTACTAGCAAAATCTTTTTAAGGTTTTTAATAATTTAGTCCATTTCTCTAAGCATCTTGTACTGTGGTCTCCCATTGTTGCAGCTGCACAGCAGCTGGTACAGATAAAAAAGAAATTAAAACTGTTTCAACAGAAGAAATGAGGTTAATTACTAGTCTACACTGCAGTAGACGCACAGGAAGTGAAGGTTAAAATTAAAAGTAACATTCATGTTAAGAGTCCTCCAGACTGCTGTAATTAGGGCTATTTTTGAAATCGTCTTGGAAACATCAGCTAGCATGAAATTCAGCCACCAGATTTATTGTTTGAGATTTAGAAGCTGCCAGACCTGTATAACCTACTTTTTTTAGTATAACGGGAAAAAAAAGAAAGAAAATCCCATGGGTCTGGACATGAACACTGCCTATAAGTAAACATAACTAACAGGGTTCCACTCAGAATCCTACCCCAAGATCTGGAAGAACACTTAAAACTTGGCTCTCATCCTGATGTTCTGGGTCTCTGACTGATATCAGTCAGAGCAGGGCAGGTATCAGGGCAGGTGCCACTACAGAGAAAACAAATTTCCTGGATCCCAATAAATGGTGCGGTTGAGTGCAGTTGAGAAGTACACCAGTTCTACCTGGTCTTATCAAACTATAGCAGATAGACAGTCCTTCAGATAGCCTGGCCCTTTTATCTGTTTGAATAGATTAGTCCGCGTTGTTGCTAATGCTTAGCAAAATTCCTGCTGCCCATCTTTTTCTAGACACAGTTCCAAGACCTTTAAAGCTTTTGGAAAGGTATCACCGTTAACTTTAAAGCCCTTTTCCCACTCTGAATCATCTGTGAATCTCAGAGACAAGTTGGTGTGCCTTGGCAGAATGCCATTTTTTCCTGTAGTGATTCTAGGACCAGAAACCTTTCATTTGAGTGTGTCCCGATTCTTAAAATTTAGAGATCAGCTAATAGTTTTTATTTATCATTTTTTTTGCGATATCGGATGGATTTTTAATATTGTTATTTAGTGTGTCACAAAACTGGAATAGTTATTTTTTTATACTCGCTGTGAAATTTAGATCAATATTTTCTTGCAAGCTTCCCCAGAGAATTTTGTTAGGGAAAAAGTGGGGGGAAATGTGCCAGTGACTAAATAAGATATATTTATGCACTTGGATGACAGATTACAATGTCTGGAGTTCTTGGCTATTGACAATTTAAAGTGAAAGTCCAAGTGAAAGTCTTCTGCATTTTCTTCCCTCCTGCTGACTAAAGGATACAATGCAGTGATGCTGATCAGCTTAGATTAAGAAAAATATGAGCTAAGATCTAGGCAAGTCCCATAAACAATTCTGACCTTGTGGTATAAATAGCAAAAAAAAAATATCCAGGAGAATTTCACACATTTGAATCGCTTGGTAAAAGAGGTTCTTAGTCAGCACTTTAGCAAAAGTTTGTCTCTGCAGCAAAATAGTGACATTTGCTGTTCAAGTTGTGAAGCCAACTTGCACAAAACACTAGCTGAACATATTTTAGCAGTCATATTTAGTAGTAGAGAACAAGGGAGATCTGTTACTAATGGGGAGCCTGTGGAAATGCCACCAGACGGAAGTGCTTGCGTTATCTGATGGGACCATCTGCCTAGACCAGGGTTGACCAACCTTGGCAAATTCAAGACCTCTGGAGTTCAACTCTCAGAATTCCTCAGTCATCCATGGCCTAGACCAGTGGTCCCCAACCGTGGCAACTTGCTTAGCAAAGGAATTCTGGGAGTTGAAGTTCACAAGTCTTAAAGTTGCCAAGGTTGGAGACCCTTGGACTAGACAACAGCAAGAGCATTGGGTGTCGGGTGTTTTTCAGGCTATACTCCAGCCCCAATCCCAGCCCCACCTGGGAGGAGATAAATGAGAGAGTGAGGAATCTGCTTACATCTCCTGAAGCCAGAGAAAGGCTTTCCATTGTGAGTATAACTTTCTTCACTGGGGTACTTATTATTTACATATTTTAATTTGTTAACGTATTGCAGGCTGCCTAGAGTTACCTTTTGGTGAGATGGGCAGCATACACAAGAATTAATTAAATAAATATTCTTATACGTTTTGCAGAGTAGCAAAATGGCACCCAAGCCACCAGTTTTAACTGTCCAAATGAAGGTGAAAATAGAGAAATCTCATCAGTCCGCTTTGATTACGTTGCAATGCCAATTCCCTGCTCTATATTTCAATTTTCCTCTCAAAAGTTAAGCACTTGCTCCTTGGCAAGGTTGCCTTTTGCTAAGATGATAGATCCGTCTCTGGGCTGGATAACTTGGTATTTGCAAGACAGAGGCCTCCTTCTATGTAGATTCTATGGTGGTGGTAGAGAATGGAAAGGAGGAAAAAGATTTCCTTCCACATGGAAAATCAAAATCAAACTTGTATCCTGGTTTTATGGGTGTTATCATCATCATCATGAGCTGTGGTGGTGCAGTGGCTAGAATGCAGTATTGCAGGTAAATTCTACCACCTGCCAGCAGTTTAATTGTCACTGGCTCAAGCTTGACTCAGCTTTCCATCCTTCTGAGGTCAGTAAAATCAAGCCCCAGATTTTTGGAGATAATATGTTCACCTTGTAAACTCTTAAAGAGGGCTGTAAACCCTGTGAAGTGGTATATGTGCTATTGCTATTGTTATCCTCAATTATATATCCTGTATAAGCACTCTAAACTCGATTGCAGAAAATACAACTTCAGCAACAGAGTGGTCAATGCCTTGAATGCACCACCTGACTCTGTCGTTTTATCCCAAAAACCCCAAAATTTTAACGTAAGGCTGCCTACTGTTGACTTCAACCCATTCCTAAGAGGTCTCTAAGGGGTATGCATAAACACACCAGCGTGCCTACCGTCCCTGTCCTAATCTTCCCTTTATTTGCATTCATTCATGTACTCAAATCATGTTTATACTTATATATATTATCTAATACATGCTTGACAAAATAAATAAAATAAAATAAAATAATAAATAAATGGAACTTGAGATATATTTGGTTCAGGCAGATGATGGTAGCTTTCAAGAGTCAGAACTAGAAGTTTGTTCAGCTTAAATAAGGGGAAAGATGGCTCCTGATTTCCTACATATACCATGTATGTTGTGTGTATGTTCTCTACAACACTTTGGCTGGTGAATTCTATTTTTTTTGTCATACTTATATGCTAGCTTTTCCTTCATCGATTGTATCACTTGCAAACTGAATTTCTTGAATGTGGCTATTTGGTAGCCAAAATTGTAACCCTATTCAGAGGGTCAGATAAAAGAGCTTTTGGGAGAAATAAAACTGTTGTAGGAATTTTTAAAAATGAAGAGGAAAAAGTATCCTACCTATACTCCTTTCACCATTCACAAAAAAACTTGTCAGTGCATAAAATGTTAACTCCCTGTCGCAGCAGGGAAACTAGACAATCAGAAGAAAGAGAAGTATCCTAGAACTGGAAGAAGTATCCTAGAAAAGGCTAAGATGCTGAGCTTGTCGATCAAAAGGTCGGCAGTTCAGTGGTTTGAATCCCTAGTGCCATGTAATGGGATAAGCTCCCATTATTTGTCCCAGCTTCTATCAACTTAACAATTGTAAAAAATGCAAGTAGAAAAATAGGGACTACTTTTGATGGGAAGGTGACAGTGTTCTGTGCACCTTTGGCATTTAGTCACGCTGGCCATATGACAATGGAGATGTCTTTGGACAGCACTGGCTCTTCGGCTTTGAAACGGATATGAGCACACACACCCCTAGAGTCGGGAATGACTAGCACATATGTATGAGGGGAGCCTTTACCTCTAGGATAGGTTTGTTTTGGATTTCTGCTATTCTGACTTTGTATTGCAACTTTTTCTATTTGAATTGAATAAAACTCATTTGGGACATATGGCTTTGAATAACAGGCAGCAAAAGCAGCAGATTCTTGTTGCTCTATATCTTTTAGCAAGCTGATGTGATTCCTGTTTCCCAGATGGATACGTTGGAACATGATTATTTAGATATCTGATTTTTTTCATCAATTGTTAAAAAAAACCCAGCAACCCAGAGTCAAATGATACCAGTACCCATTGTTGCAAAAAGGCTCATGAGTTGTTTGTCAACCAAGGCTACCTTTAGTTTACTGTGGTAGAACCACTCGCTGTAGGTTAATGCACAGAATTTGTCATTGTGAATCTGTTGGTTCTTATAATACAAAAGAGATTGTTCTTCTTACTGGCGTGCCCACTCCTTTGCACAGCTCATTTCTCTTCAGAAACCACATGGATGATTTTAGCTCACCTCCATAATCCTCTTGTTATGCTCTGTTTAAATCAGAGAAGCTGTTTGCAATTGTATCCTGTGCCCTGTGTTGGAAGTGCAGGTCCATGTGAGTTAACCTACAGTGACATTACTTGCTGTTGTCTCTCTAAAATGATACATACTTGTAATGAACATTAATAGAAAGTTACTCTGACCAACAACGTTCAGAGGACAGTGTCATCCATCAGTTCTTCCCGAACATGTAATGATAAGCTGTTTTAATTCTTGCTGTAGCAGCTGATATATTTGTTTTTAGTTGGGAACACTTAGCATTGCTGATCACGATGAATGGTCCAAGTTAATGGGACAAGTATTTTGCAGGGAGCCACTGATTTTGAGATTGATGGTGTCCTTGAGAGAAGGTCCATATCTTTGAGGAATTCCCCACACCGTGACTCAACAGAACAAAGATACAGCTTGTAGTTACGGTTAGCAAGGTACGTTTCTTAAGCAGTATGGTCTTGGGGGTGGAAGCAATATCATAATTCAGGTAGTTTAAAACACACACCCCAAGAAGGCTATAAAATCATGCACAAAAGTTGTAAGATAAGCCCTTACAGCAGTATTATAGCCAGACATATTTCTAATGTACCCACCCTCCAGAACAGTTGAAAAATAAGGAATCATTTCTATGGAGAAAACTGACATTACATGCAGGATTCTTAATGCCATTGTTTTCCACGAGAGCATAGAAACATTATTTAGCACTGAAAGTCAGTCTGAAGTCCAAACGCCAACTGAACTTGACCTTAGATGATTGATTAAAGTTTGTTAATGGTGTTAACTTTCCTGGGTCCTGTTGGGTCATGCACTCCTGGAAAACATTAAGGTTTAGGGATAGGTGTCTGGATTTGTATGCTCTGATCCTAAGATAAGTGGGTAAGATCCCCCAAGATCTAAATTGCAACCAATGGTGAAATGTCTTACTGTATCTGTTTGTTTTGCTTTAAGCATTTTTTTATCCTGTCATTCATAGCCTGCAGCCTTTAAATTAGAATAATTCGCAGCAATAATGTTACAGTCTTTTGAAAAATAAGATCTTATTTTTATTCAAAATGGAGTGCTTTATGCAGTGTTTCTCTATTTTGTCTCCTCTACTAATGCTTAATAAATATCTCTTTTGCAGAAAGAATCCCATGGCTTTGAGATATAGCCTGGAAGATTTATTGCTGGCAAGGTCTTCGCTACAAAATGAAGATGATGGAAAGTTCATTATCAGCATGAAGTTATGTCAACATTGATTTGAACACAAGTCACCGCTGTATGGTTGCCTTGATTAAACTGAGGATTTATACATTTTGAAAGGAGTGTAAATATATTGACTTATTAAGGTTGAAGGCATAATCATGCAGATGCACATGCAGTTTGAATCATTGTTTCAGGAAGGTTGTGTATTACTACCCTAAGATGGTACTTAGTGGATTTAAAATTAAATGCCTTACCGAGTCTAGGATAGATTGATAACCAGATATTTTTAATCAGGTCAGTTAAGGAAGGTACCAAATAATAAGAGTCCATCTCAAATATATTCAGATTTTGAAGGTAAATTCTACATTTTTGGCGTAGGTTCTGGCGTAGGCTCATATATTTAAAGCAGAGATAAGTCCATCACTGGAAACCTATTCATTATAGTGATGTAAAAGCTGTTGGTGTCACTCCACGATTTCCATGCTGTAGAAGATTATTAAGGGAAACTTAAATAGGTTCAAAGTTCTGATGTTCCTACTCAACATACTGTTAACAAAAGACATTACATCAGACCCAGAGCTGGAAGAATTATTATCTTTTCCAGCGAAACCAGTCAGATCACACCAACTTTATAGACTTGGAGTCTATTCTACATATCTTCTCCAGTGTTAGTAGTATTGTTCTCTCTGGATACCATTGTATGTACACTTAATTTGGGAATAACCTAGAATAATCTAAGTTTAATTGGAAGAACAGCATGGTGGTCTTGCATCCCATTCGGAAGGTTGAGGGTTCAATCCTAGGCAGTGGTACAAGGTGCAAAGAGAAAATCATGTGTGAACTCCATGTAGGTGTCAGGAAGGGCATCTGGCCAGAATCTGGCTCAGCTTCATTCAGAATTAAGGGACCCGAATTAAGGGACTGCAGGACCATTAAAAAAGTTTAACTGACTTTAGTTCTGAGTAGACATGTACTTGGCTGTGAAAGTTGGACCATAATGTTGGGTATATTATATGTTTTAATTTGCTGTCAACCGCCTCGAGTCTTCGGAGATGGGGCGGTATATAAATTGAAATAATAAAATAAAATAAATAAATAACAACCATACCTATAGTTTATTCTTTTAAAAAATCTCCTTCTTACAGCTCTGACTATATTTTTTCATACTTTCCCTTTATTTACATAAAAAATCAGTATATTAAGGAATGGCCCTTGAGAGATTGTCCAAGTCCTTACATGTATCCTCATGTTGGACTACTGAGTCTTATTTATATAAGTACATGCTATGGTCAAATTATTGTGATTTAAATTGTCTTACACAGAATTATTGATCAGATAATTGGCCTATCTCTAACTTTCCTGAAAATCTCATCCTCTTTTAATAAAGTTATAGAAGCTATTAAACATTTATAATTTGCATATTAGATTCTGGAAAAGCAGAGAATACTAGAACAGAAACTAATTTAGATAATCTGTTCCCCAATCCTAGCTGAAGATCTGGCCACAAACATATTGAGCAATCCTTGCACAACCCAAGTCCCAAATAAGCAAAAATAGGGAGTAAAACTAGGGAGTAATCATACTTCTATTTAAATTTGATACATAGTCATGATGGCAAAACTATGGCACAGGTGGCATGTGGGAACCATATCGGTGGGCATGTAAACAGAGCTTCACTGATTTTTGGGACTTCTGGGCCCACCAGAAGTCAGGAAACAGGCTGTGTCTGGCCTCCAGGAGGGTATGGAAGACCAGTTTTTCACTATCCAGGCTCCAAAAACTTTCTAGGAATCTGGGGAGGGTAAAAATGGCCTTCCCCACGCCTCAGAGGCCCTCTGAATGCTGAAAATGGCCCGTTTGCTAACTTCCTGCCCAACTAGAAATGGTCAGTTTCCGGCCTCTGGAGGGGAGCCTGTTTTTGTCCTCCCCAGACTCCTAGAAAGCCTCTGGAGTCTGAGCAAAGCAAAAAATGGCCCCACAAGGCTCACTGCATGCCAAGGGGGGGGGGATGAGGGAAGTGGCGCGTGCAGGTGCAGGGTGGGTGGGGGTATTACACATAGAATTATAGTTGTGGGCAAACATGCAACATTCCCCCAGCACCCCCTTCACTTTTGGCACGCAATGACAAAAAGGATAGCCATCACTGGTATATAGTTAAGACATGGGAATTCCATGGTTGTTGTTAGACTAGGGTGTTGAAAATTGTCTTAGCAGAAGTCAATAGCAAGTCACTTCCATAAAAGTACAAGAACAATGGCCTACATATCTTTTTAAGAGTTATATTTAACTCATTTTTATTATTTTAAGCAATAAATTCAGTTTCTCTTGGCCAGTGGAAGAGACCCTGTTGGTATATAGATTCCATCTTCTCATCTCTGAAATTTCCCCTAATTACAAATAGGCTCCAGAGAGCTGGAAAGCTGATGATGAGTTAGTATGTTCACACAATATTGGATATCACTAATAGTTTTGGAATCTGAAAGGATAAACATTATTCTATCCAAAGGAAATGTAAGTTTTCTGCTTCAGTTAGAAATAAGACAAGTGAAATTTGAATAATAGATGTCATCACTTCACATAATACACAAAAGAAGTCAAAATCCTCCTTTCAAAATATGATTATTATTATTTTTTGCTGGAGCTCAAATTAGTCTGTTTGAAATGTTTGTCCCAGTTTGATTATTTAGTAAAATTAAACATTGGCATCATAAAAAGATATTTTCCTTAATGTTTGTGGTGTATCCGTTTGCTTTTTGTGGGGTTCGGAGGGGGGTGCAGCAGTTGGTGCCGCCGCCGTAGATTAGCATCTGGGTGGTGGTTTCATTTCATCTGTGGGATGGGTTTGGTTTTGGTTCTTGTGGGGGTGATTGGTGGTGGCATCCTGTGTTGTTCTGGATCCAGTGTCGGTTTTCGTGGTTTGGACTCATTTGTTGACTAGGGCTAGTTTCCAGATGTCATCACATCTTTCATGTTGTTGGGGTTTTTCTCAATTTTGATGGCTTCCATAATTATTCTCTTGTTGAAGTGTTCAGTTTTGGAGATTAACTTGGTTCTTTCAAAATCAATTTCGTGTCAGCACCCCAGCCATTCAACCCATTACCTAGGTCGTTACAACACAAAAGACTAATGGGCACACAGCTAGTACCTAGGCCACACAGGATGTTACAAAACAGCCAACTAACTTGCAAATATCAAATCCATCAACCAATCAGGATGATACAACACAGCCAACCAACCCGCTTACAGCAACAAAGTCAACACCCCCACCAATATTTATAGAGGGATGGCAGCCCCGATCACACTTCGTGCTCACAGAAGCACGAAGCAGAAAACACCAGCCTGAGGATGATGAGTGCGACCTCGTCGAAACATTGCCAAGATACTCTCAATCTTACACGGGAAAAGACCCGAATACACCAAGAACTACATATGTGTGTCTATGTGTGTGCGTGTATGTATATATATATATATGTATATATATTTGTTTTCGTAGATTTTCACGGGTATAAGTATGTGGGTTTTGGTATTTTTGGGTTTTTTCCCGTGTAGGGTTTGGTGTGTTATGGCAATGTTTCGATGAATACCTACTTGAAATGTTGCCATAACAACCCGAAAAAACCAAAACCCACATATGTATGTGTGTGTGTGTGTGTGTATATGTATGTGTATATGTATGTATGTGTGTGTGTGTATATATACACACCTACATACATACATACATATATATATATATAAATTAATATAATTATTTCAAATGAAAAAGAAAATAATATAAATTAGTGGGCAGAACTTTTCCAGAAGTGTTATTTATGGCTGCTTTTTTAGTCCTTTATCATGAAGAATGATATATTTCTTTCTAAAAGACTAATTGCAAACATTTCTGTATTAGCTCAAATTCAATTACTCAGTCTTAAAACCTCTGTAGAGCTGTTATACATTTATACATCATAAAGACAGTAAATTATTTCTCTCTATATTAGGCTTTCAGAGCTGATTTCTTTTCTTTTCTTTTTTGTTCTAGATGCCAAATATCCGACCACCTCTCCACCACAGTTCATATCTGGAGAGCCAACATCTGTAAAAACATTTCTAATGAAAACAGAAATGCAACCCTCCAGAGAAGTAAATGAAATAGGATCTAAGCATATGGAGCCATCATTTTCTAGGTTTTCCTTGAACAATAGCATGTTTGGGACTTCCCATTCTAAAGATAGGTCATGATTATTTTGAAATAGCAGTAGCAAAATAAAATGAAGTATAAATTATTTTGTCTGCAGTGTCTTCTGCTAGGAAATGGATATTACTTGTTACAACACGTATAGTCAAATAGTTATACTTTAAGCAGGTATCTTATTTGACTATCCCAGAATACTGTTCTTTTCTAAAAATAAATTATATTGCCTCTATTTATACTACTTCTCTTACTATTTATCTCTGTGTGTAGCTGTTAACAATGAAGGTGGAAAAAATAAATCAGATAATGCTAATGAGTTAAGTGCTGTTTTGCTGTTTGAATGAAAATCAAGTAAATAAAGGACCTAAAGCAATTTTATAAATAGTAAGAACATATTTGTAAATACTTATTGTTTCATTACAGACTATTTGCTTCCTTGTGTTTAATTATGTCCTGTTCTCAGGAGACTACTGGACAAGTCCCTGCAGTTTTGGCAAGGTGCTGGTTTTTGATCGTTCCCGATGCAGCACAGCTACCCACTCCGCAGCGTCCCCGGACAATACCGCCACTATAGCTGCAATTCGCGCCCAGTGAGATGGGTAGAGGCCACCGTAGGTATTCATATGTGCTATAGCTTGTCCCATAAACACAGGCAACCAGTTCGGGTTGCCATTATAATTTGTCTGCAGAGGGGGAGGACCCTCAGGAACCAAAGATCCCCAATCGGCCCCTCCCTTCCCCGGGTTGGATGCTGGCTTGTTGCGGCTTGTTACATCCCGGTCATTCCGATTCGAGCGAGATGACGCCTGCCAACGGTATCCCTTCGTCCGGAGCGAAGGCCTCATGTCGGGCGGTCCCCGACATAAGGTTTTTCAGAAGTGGTTTGCCCTTGTTCCCTTACTATGACTGAGAGAAAGTCAATAGGCCTGGCTTTGTAGCTAAGATGGGTTTAAAACTCATAGTATCCTGGTTTCTGTCATGATCCCTTAACCACTACACCAATCTTGGCCCTCCTACAGACTATTAAAGGTTCCCCTCGCACTAGTCGTTCCTGACACTAGGGGGCGGTGCTCATTTCTGTCGCAAAGCCGAAGAGCCAGCATTGTCTGAAGATGTCTCTGTGGTCATGTGGCTGGCATGACTAAACGGCAAAGGCGCAGGGAACCCTGTTACCTTTGGGCCAAAGGTAGTCCCTATTTTTCTACTTGCATTTTTTATGAACCTTTCTATTGACAAGCTCAGCATCTTAGCCACTGAGCCACCATGTCCCCCCCTTACAGACTATTAAGAAGTGTCAAAACCTTCCAACAAATAGTGTTCTATCCTGCAAACAGGGATCTCTTCTAAACCAAAGAAAAATTAACAGTGGAACCAAATATATCCATATTCATCACCTGGTTTGCGGAGAAAAATTGGAAACCAATAGACACTAGCTCACTTTCTCCTCTGATAACTGACACGGTTAAACTTGATTTGCTGTGTGATTCCTTGTGAAAAGCCATTTTTGGAGCTGCAAAGCATCAAGTGCTGCATAAGCTTCACAGATATGGTTAAGGAAATACTTAGAAAGTAATGGACTCTATTTGTGTATTTTTATCTTTAAAGGAATGTATGTGAAATTGTGTTTAATGCTATTTTAAAAGGAGTTAAATAACACGTATTTCAAGGTTTGTGTTGAATTCATGCTCACCAAACCTTAAAATACATTTCAGATTGAAAAAAATGTCCTTTATTTAATGTTAAGGCCCCCTCTAGTGTTTGAGAGTTAGTTGCAAACTCAATATTTGATTTACATTTATACCTATGCAATGTAACTGCAAGAAACATAAAAGAATATTTCAGATTTATTGGCATTTTCTTTTATGACATGTTAGCGATGCAATAAATTAAATTATTTACAAATTATAATTG